>JABASI010000429.1:0-39219 GCA_019776505.1 Tomocerus nigrus | reverse complement strand
TAATTAAGTCCGGGTGGATATCTGTAGACTTTAGATTAGTTGAAACGGTTGAAATTTGAGACTTTGATACTAAATAAACTGAAAATAAAATGATAACAAATGTGCTTTCTTACTTCTTACTGCACTACAGTTTAGTTAACTAATGCAGTAATGCTTGTAAGACAGTAATACTTCCTAATACATAACTGTTGTAAACTGTAAACGTTATTTGATGTAATGTAATGTGAGTGCAAAAGTGTATTGACAATTTTTATTTTTCTTGGGGCTGTTATTATACACGATTTCACGACTAAATCTAAACAGCCTATTGATCGTATTTTGTAGTATGATAATATTAGTAGTATGTCTTATGTAGAACTTTTGGTTTGCTGCGTCTTCATGATAAATATCAAGTATTTTCTAGTTCTTAATTGTATAGTTTGTAGGCAGCTAATTAAATTGCATTTTTGTTGTGTGTGTAAGTGTGCTGGATATTTTGTATAGTACTTTATACATAACTATCATATTAATCAATCAATGTATGGAGTATAGTCATTTAGAATTCTAACAATTCAGTCAAACATTCTATTCAGAGTAATTAGGGTATAATAAATAGGGACTTTTGAGAATAATGAACCTATATACTATATACCCGTTATCCATACATGCTATGGATATTAATTAATTTATATTANGTATAATAAATAGGGACTTTTGAGAATAATGAACCTATATACTATATACCCGTTATCCATACATGCTATGGATATTAATTAATTTATATTAATATTAGCTCTGGCTCCAACATGCTCCCTACATCTACAAAATGTTGTCAACAAAAATATTGTGAGAAGATTAGTTGTTTGTTGGTATGATGGTAGTGGGATAGGCAATGTATAGATAGACATATCTACATGAATCTTAATTATTACAATACAAATTAAAAATCTGTCCATGAAAAGACAAGACTTTTCTTGTGTAGGAAACGAAAAATTCGATGGACACGCATTAATGAGCTGACCTTTTGGTCTTATCAGGATTTTATTTATTATCTACAACCACGTCAGCGTCTCCAGTGTCTCCCTTATGCGTTTTTAGTATATACTTACGTATGGCAAGAAATATGCATTTATTCTGTATACCAAACGGACTTTGTGATTGACATAATATGATATATCTAGGCAGTAAATGAATATGTAGTCAAATTATGATGTCATATCATAATACCTATATGTCCCAGTTCAAAGCTTGACTTCCATTGACCCTTTCGTAATTGGAAAATTTTATGACCGTTAAGAGATAAAGTCAGAGACTCGTTATTATTACCGAGGTATGTAACTTTCCTACTTTATAATATAATAATAATATACACAAAACTGTTTGTTTTTTGTACTTTTAACAACACAGTTGGGGTCTTGGGGTAGTGCAGGTTTAGTAAAGTGTTTTTTAAAAAGTCTGTAGTAATGATAAAATGGTAAATGCTCTCGTTATGTACCTATACAGAAGTATAAATGTAAATTCCTATCCATATTAATACATATTAATACTATTAGGTAGGGTAGAACTCATATTATGGTATTTGTGTATTCTGACAATTCTGAGTTCTACGCATTCTTGATGTCCCAGCTTAAGATTTTTTTATGATTTTGGAGATTATTATAGCTACTTTGTAGTATTCTAATGTAATGCACTGACATGAGATAGTACGTGGAAAACTCTTTAAATTATGAATCATTCCATTCATGCATGTATGTAAGGCGCAAGGGTATTTGTGGTGTAGAGAGAGGGCTATATGATATAGTATGATATTTACGCTTAAGCTAAGGTTAGATAAATAGCTATTTGTTATTAAATGAGATACTAAACGTGAAATTCCTATATTATATATTATGCTAATTTCGATTTTGATTTTTTTTTTACAGTTTTGCATTTTTCTCGTTGGTATTACTTGGGCGCATGTAATTTACGTCGGTAGATACCTTTCAAAGCAATATACAATTGTATCTGAAAGAACTTTGTAACAGTAACCCTGAAAATTACGGAAAGATGACAGATAACGCATTTTTACAGATCCAAGTAAGTGATTTGACTCGTCAATATAATTAATTAAAATGTTAACTTATTTTATTGAATTGACATGTTATTTTTGTGGTACAGGAGCGCCTAAGAAGTATTCAAACCTTAGTATATGATATAAATGTGGAACACATGAAAAGTGGGGGCACAATTGCTATGATTAACAAAGTACATGAAAAGATACGTCAAGAGGATAAAATTACGCAAGCAACAAAGGTTAGTTTAAATGAAAAAACCTAAACTATTTATTTATTTATATATCGTAGACTAAGGGAATATAGGTCGATAGGTATTAGTATTGTTTAGTTTAAATAAGCTATAAACTAATAATTGATGCTTTTATGAGAATTTTTTAGCTCCGCGTAGATGGTACACTTATTTTATATTTTGCTGATTTTAGCAAAAATTAAAGAATCTTCTTGGGACGGCACTTACGGAGGCTAGTTCAGAAGAAGAATTAATTCGTCGAGCTTTGGAAAAAATATATGAAATCAGAGCAATTAAAAATGAGAGACGCATTCAGGCAAAGCACTCCGGAAATAAAGAAACCATTAGACGTGGTGCCTTAATGAAAATGCTTCAAACATCTGCACAAACACTACCCTTATGGATCGGCAAACCTGGAGAAGAACCCCCTCCGTTATGTGGGGCCATTCCTGCAGATTTCAACTATGCTGCAAAGGTAAACTCTTATGCAATACTTTTTATGTATTATATGAGTAGATACGATACATGGCTTATATGGTTATGGACATAAATATTTTTAACTTTTTTCTTTTTTGAGGATATATTCACGTATTATTTTTACGACAATTGGTGAATGATTCAGGTGGGGGATATGGTGGCCGCTTTAGTCCGAGGATCTGATGGTGATGACAACTGGATTCTAGCAGAAGTTGTCCGCTATAATTCTACGACGAGTAAGTATGAAGTAGACGATATTGACGAAGAGCAAAAAGATCGATTGATTTTGAGTCGCCGACGGATTGTCCCATTGCCTTTAATGCGAGCTAACCCCGAAACCGATCCTACAGCACTCTTCCCTAAAGAAACTGTCGGTGAGTCATGTCATGCCATCAATACCATGTTATAAATATCCGTTTTTTAAAACTGAGTTTTATCAGTTTGATGCAATAATACAAAATTCTACTGCTTAGCTGATACAGAAAAAACGTTTAAAAATTCACATTTACTTTTAATATTTTAGTGATGGCTCTATATCCTCAAACAACATGCTTCTACAAAGCTGTAGTAAATGAACCACCTCAGACTCACAATGATGAATATGAAGTTCTGTTTGAAGATTCTTCTTACACCGAAGGGTTTTCTCCTCCTTTAAAAGTAGCTCAACGTTATGTTATTATTGCAGTAACAGCCAAAAAAACAAAATGAGCATAGTAGTTAAGACGCAAATTCTCCGCATTATAATCCTAAATGTAAACTTACTTATTTTAGGTCGATAGAATCAGAGTTTTTAATGATCATTTTGTTTCATTTATTTATTAGTTGGCTGAGCACATACTTTTTCACTTAATTTACATAGTTATGCCCAAGCACAATCTATACATTTATAACTATATTGTAAATAAACGTCTTACATAATAACAATTCTTCTATGATACAGTTGATCTGTTATTTTTTGCCATTCGCTGCTAACAAATCCGATAGTCTGACTAATGTGTACTAAATCTTAAGGTAGAATTAACTTGTTGAATTTTAGGATGACATTTTCTCAAGTCTATTTCTGTCGATCTTTCTACTTACATCCACGAGTTTCTCGCATCACCCTGTCGTAGAAAATGGATTTCTTAAATCCACGATCATGGTAATCACTTGGCTCGGTTTTCTGAGACACACATGGATAGCCAGGTTCACCTATGAATACATTTCAAAATAATTTTTAGATGAAATGTGAAAACTGAGTACATACAGCTATACCTACGTTTCATATACTATACCTACTAAGATCATGTTTTCTTGTAAGAAATGTTTTACATACCAGGATAAACAGCATTTCTCGTCTGGATAACTTTCCAACTGCCTTTCTTTGTCCAATCCTAAAGAACAACAATAATTATTTTTAGACGGTACCCATAAAGAAGTCCATTAACAAATTAACCTGTCTCATCTGAATGCAAAACTTTGGACTTACATTTTGGTTGTATTTGAAATAATAGAATACTCCAAAGACCCCCCAAAGCCCCATCAAACCACGTCCGGTGTAAAACCTTAAGACTGTCGCCAGGTCAGGCCCCTAAAGCGTTAAAATATTAGACATGAAATTCTATACAATTTTACAAAGAAAAAATATGCGACAAAAAGAAGACGAAACTTTGTATGTTTTACCAATGCCGATCCCAACATCTTATGAAACAAAATATCCAATGGAGCTCGGTAAAATCGTCGAATTGGGTTCATGAATTCAGCAGTGTTGGTGTTAATTAATTTTGGTTCATTTGGACCTAAGACTTGATCCTTTAGCCACTTTTTTCGCCAGGCCCGTTCTTCGGCAGTCATGCCATTTAGACGTTCTCGCTCTCTTTCCACCCGCCCAGCGATGGACATGGGCTTCACACCCGCAGTTTGGGACATCTTGAAGCTCTATACTCGACTATAAATTTTTTTGAAAAAACGAAACCACTAAATAGGAAATAAACTTTCTAATATCTGTTTTCCGGAAAAAACATTCAGTTGCCCAAAGCAGACAACCGAAATCTAGCTACAACAAATAGGAGCTTGAATTTGGCGGATATTTGTATGATGCTCAACTGATCGTATGCAGCGAAACTTTCACTGTTCCATACAGGTATCAGAAAAATAAACAAAATTTACTATTGAATTTATTGTGGAATTTTGAATTGGTATTTTCTTACTGGAAAAAGTTTGTTAAATTTGCAAAAGACCATTTTACGGACTTGGAAATTGTAAATCAGTAGAAATGGCTTCCAGAATTGCAGGAACTGCATTGAAAAGGGTATTGTGTTTTACGAAATAATTTCTCATACACAAATAAATACACATTTCCGTTCTAAAATTAATTTTCTTTGTTGCTTTTTGCCTTTTCCAGGCGACCGGATTAACAGGGTTGGAAGTTGCGAGAAATGCACATCATACTTTGGAAGTCCTTTATGGAAAAACACTTAGAGCACTAGAAAAGTTGCCGAAAGACGCAGCTTACCGAAAATACACAGAGCAGATCATTAATGAAAGAAATGCGCTAGTCAAAGCGGTAAGTAATTATAGTCTTTTTTAGAATTTTTAAATTTTTATTAAGTCATCTGAAGTCATTGACAAGTTGTCGAAATTATTATAATCATTTGTTGGTCTTTGATGATTTCGTGTTTTATAGACAGGCATCCCAAACTTTAAGTGTAGGTATTGTGAATTTGAATTCTTTAGTCACCCTTTAATTAGGTAGAATTGATTTTTGTATATGAAGAATTTTCCAATTGTACGAATGATGAATTATATGTAGGTATTTATTTATTATTACCTGTAACATTAACCTACAAAACATTGTAACAACAATTCAGTCCTAGGAGAATATTATTAGTATATGTTGAGTGGAAAGTTAGTGAACGTTCATTAGATTTGAATCCTTTTTTATACTTCGGCTGTAGGACAAAGAAAGCTGTTGCAACTAGACAGTGTTGTCTGGTAGTTAGTGTGTAGTGGTCCAAAAATTGATATGAGAGAAAGTTGTTTTCCCTTTCACATCACTAATGCCATAAACAGCTTTCACTTAAGTGAAAAAACCATTTAGAATTAGATGTACCGTAAAAATCGAAATAATTCGGCGGTGAATTATTGTTTCAAATGCCCTTTTTTGGCCGAAAATTTCGAAATAATTCGGCGTATGCAGAATTATTTCGATAGGGAGAATTATTTTTTCGAACGGTCAATTTTTATTGGGTTTTCAGTGCAATATTTATAAATTTAAAAAAAAATAAATAAAAAAAAAACAGAATTTAGATTTCATCATCTGAGGAGAGGGGTATATCCATCGGTTGGACCAGGTCTATGTATTCGTCGTCCGAAGGCAATAAAATATCTGAATGAAATCTAAATGAATCTCACACCAGAAGTTTCCTCCTAAATAAATCTCTTTCAATAATTGTTTTCAGCCTTATTAATCGACAATTCTTCAGTTAGTCCTATTTATTTCTCAATAAATGGAATGTGTCCACATTTTTAATTCCGTTTCGATTATTTTTACGAAAAATTCAGTTAAAATGTGAAACACTTCCACCTTTTGGTTGACACATCTAATCTTAAATTAATAGCTTCAAATTTTTAAAACAATTTGTAGCCAAATGTAAAATTGGTCTTTACTGTACTATGTACTGTCGGGTCAACGATGGATTTAAGCAAAATGAATGATGCAATATTTTGAATTTACGAGAATTGAGAATTAGTATTGGATTTAGGACAATTAGCAGTGCTCATCTAAGTAAGTGTGCTGCTATAATGTTACAATAGTACAAGAAGAACGTTTTATAGTGATATCTCCCATTACTTAACATAATATACGCAAGGCTAGCAGTGTTTATTTAAAAGATTATGAAGAATTTGGTCGTAAACCTATAATCAATCATTTATAAACATTATTTTTGGATTTGGTTTTAGGAGCGTGATGTCTTTGCTCTGGAGAAGAAAATCGGTGGTGGCCAAATAGAAGAAGTGATTATTCAAGCGGAAAACGAGCTGATGCTTTGTCGTAAAATGGTCGAATGGAAAGCTTGGGAACCTTTGCAGACTCAACCAAGCCCTAATCAGTGGAAGTGGCCAATTTAAAGAGAATATTCTTCGTAGTTCTTGAATGGATGATAATAAAATTGAAAGTCACGTACTATTGTTAGATACAAATAATAGCAGCAGATATATTGTAATTATAATTATTAAACTTGCTGGCTCCCCTGCGTTCAACTATTAAATAATATTTGTCGACATTTACTAATTTAAATTCTGTTCGAGATTCGTTTTATTATTATCACAATCGATGGAATATGATATATCCAACCCAGGACCTTGTCCTGTGCATAAGGTTTTTTGATTTTTAATTAATCGTTTTTGTTTTCGTTTTTGAGCATACATATGAAGTAACTAGTGATTAGGACTTTCACTTTCACTGTGAATTACAAGTAAAATAACTCTTTTGATATCGTTTTCCTTTCTTCACTGTTTAGAACTATGTATTCTTATTTTTTATATAGATGCATGCGTTTTTATGGCCCAAGAATTATGCTAATATGAAAATGATCGTTGAGACACAATATATATGATATACTTGTAAGTACTTATGAAATAACTTCAGATCATATGCTATAAAGACGTTTATACAAAACTGAACATTTCGCTGATTAGATACGTGCATGTAAAAAGCTAAATGTAGTGAAACTAATTCATAGAATAGCCCCATGTACTACTATAGGTATATTTGGCATCAATCTTATCAGTATTATTTTCAAGATACATTTTAAATGCGTCATAGCATCTATAATCTATAAACTATAACTACGAAGCGAAATGTGGCCACCCACACCCACGCTAACGGTAACCATAATATAGCATTTGTAACAAACTTTAACATCCTAGCACCTAAACAGGCTTATAAGCTGTGACCGGAGTATTCATCTGATATATCGTTGGATTAAAAGTTTGCTTTAACAATTTGTGACATTTTCATACCAAAATTATTCATTTATCGATTGATGTTGAGAATGTTGAGATGTGAGCTAGAGAATATGTAGCGGACATTGGTATACTTTGCTTTAATACTCTGGGGAGTCCTTTAACTGGATATCTGTAAGAAGAAATTGTCAAAGTCTATTTACGATGTGATAGTGTACATATAAATGCGTATACATGTCTTCCGAATATCAAAGAGTCATTCTGCATCACAAAAGGTTCTTTTGAGAAAAATCTATCTATTCTGTGCTCTCTGGCTGTATATCTCACTCGTGGCAAACACTACAATGGATCTTACTTTAACTATCCAACAGCAGCGCAAATGAAATTCTCTTTCTCCCTTCTTCAGCTTCAGAGCATATGTTAGCGTTTGGTACTAAATCTAGGCATATGTGTTGAATCTCTGGATTCTCCTTTATTTTCCTGAACTCCTCCGAATAGGTTGAAACAGAACTTGCCTCGTAAGCTCAGTCTCCTCGCTAACTCTATGTGTATTGAATTTTTATAGGGATATTCTTGATTTCATTTCGTATTTCATTTGTAAAAGTTGTCAACACAAATTCCATTTATACTTAAGTTTCAGCTATCATATCACAAGTATGTTTGCCAGTAAGGATCTAAAAAGGTTTCATAAGATAAAACTGAATGGTTGATATGGCCAGCTAGTTGACACATAGCTACTGAGTTGAGAAATGAAAGTTTTAATCATCCAGAAGAGTCGAGTCGACATTATTCCAAGGACTGCTGCAGAATGTTTTACCAGTATTGTCAATTACGGGGAGCATTATGGTAAATTGGAAGTAAATTCTTCGCCTTTGCCTTGGAGGTTTAAGTCGAAGTGAAGCGAGTGAAGTTAATATTTCTTTGAGGAGAATTTCTGGTAAGTCTTTCAACGCTTTCCATTGTACTTTGGATATTAGAAAAAGTTGTTTTGTGAGTTTACCTATAGGATTGCTTTGAGGAGTTGAATGGAAAATGGAAGATACTGGTTGAGCCAGGCTGTAGCCACATTTGAAACATAATCCCGTACTTTCTCCAATCATTGAACCATCTAACCCGCTCACATAGTCACTCATTTTCCCAGTCTATTTCCCTTTTCTTTACATTTCATTTGACTGGAAGGGAAATATCTGTAGTGCAATAGAGGACTTCTCTTTCATCTTGTACTAACACACGCATTTATATTCGTGGAAGCATAAGGAGAAGGTAAACTGAAAGCCTAAGAGTAATGGCATGCCATGGTCTAGAAAATTATAATAAAAGAGCCTATAAATAAATAGCTAGAGCTAGCCATATCAGAGTGCAAAGGATATTCGCATTCTGTGTGCATTTCTCGAGCATTTAGTTTCGACGAACATGTACTTTTAGCCTGGAGAATAAAAGCGAGGAGTTATATAACACAAAAGCAGGAGAGAAGCAATACGAGAGCCATTCCAGAGCAGAGAGAGAGAGAGAGAGTCCAGTCCTTGGAACCCACACACTAGAAATTGAATCTACGGACTCCAGACAGACAGTTTTCATAAAAGCTGAAGGTTATTATGCTTCCGTATCAGTCTTTCACTTACTCATTCGTTTTCACACAGACGAGACAGAGACTAGTAGGCGAGACGTCAACGTCACCCACCCACCCATTGCTAGTGGCATGAAATAAAATCATGGAATCTCGTTTGGAGGGAACCTACTACTCCTAGTCCAGTTAACTCCAGTCAGGCAATTCATCTCATCACACTAGCACATCCACTATATCCAGCTAAACCCACATCCTACTACACAAAGATAGAAAATTGATTGCTTCTCCAGGAAGACATACTATTCTGTATAATACATCTCTCCTTTCTCTCTCTCTCGGCTCAAATATCCAGCAAGATAAGGCTCTACGGTTTAGCAACTAGTATTTTCTATATTTACTTACATATAATATGTTCATTTTCTATAAAAGGGAAAGGTATTACCTACGCACTTTATCATAGTAGCTACAATAATATAAGACCACATCCTTGAGACACTGCTAACTAAATGTAGTAGAGGGAGAGAGAAAGCCCTCGGAAGAAAACAAATGGTGGAATCTACAGAGATACGGATGCTGGATATTGAATTGTCGAAGAGTTGAGCTGAGTTGAGCAGAAGAGAGAAAAGAAGAAGCGTCAGTGAATCCAAAACACAGGAGAGTCAGTAGTCACTAAAGTAAAGGATAAAATTAAAAGCCATATAGCTGCATATATATACCTACCCATATATAGTCGTCGATATATATACCTATATTTATAACATATATAAGCAATGCCCATCTACTTACAATCGTCCTCCTCTTCTTCTCCAGTTTCATTCCAAGTAAAGTGTTGTTAGCGGTGGTTGATGGTGGAGGGTTGCCCGTAATAGTCAGTGAGATTGAGAGCAAGAGATGTGGAAACGGAACGGATCGGATAGAGAGCTTTCGTTTCGTCGTCAGCAAAATAAACGAAGCGAAAACCCAGAGAATTCCAGTTAGTTTCTCTATCTACATATAGGATCCGTCTGGGAGGTAAGTGCATATAACTGGAATGGGAATTCCAATGGAAATAAAGTAGAGAAGGCCACAGCCAGGTTAGAAATACAAAGAGAGCGAGAGAGAGAGAGAGAGAGAGACGGGAGACGGGAGAAAAGAGAGATCGAACTTTGGCGAGTCGACGTAGTAAAAGAGTCTGGAGAGAGTTTTCGTTTCCAGTCGCACGCAGTTGCCTTAGTTGGTGTGGAGGGTTTGGGCCGTGTCGCTCGTGAGTCGTGGGCCTGGGCCCCATCGGTCTAATCGCTCGGCTCACTCGGATGGATGCATGAATTTCACTTCTTTTCTATCTCTCTCCATGCCTGCAATGATTTTACTTTGCTTTCCCTGCCACAGAAAATAAGAGCCTAGCGCAGGGGTTTGGTTTGGCTAGGGCAGGGCAGGTCCAGACCCTTTGCTTTTCTCATTTGCATTTTTCACAGCCAGATCCACTCCTTTGTTCGTTTCCTAACTCCACTTTCTTCACTCTCCTCATTTTCCAACACATTCAACATTCCACTCCCCATTAATAATTTACACAGAAAATCGCTCTCGAACACATCTCTCCTCTTTCTCATACATTTCTATCGCACGGCATAGAAAACACCCAATTAAACCAAACCCAAAGATTCCAATTCATTTTCACCATTTTCAAAAGTGCTCTGCTCCCTCCACCTCCCAAACTGACTAATTTTCAGTAACGTAATTTTGAAATATTTCACACTATTTAGAAATCCTTGGCCCATCACTAAACACAAAAAGGCGACCACAAAGCCCCCAGTCTCTTTCCAGTACCATTTACAGCATAAATCATATTCAATTTTCTTGTAGAGCCTACTGTTCTTTTCAAGCATAAATAAAATTGACAATTATTTATACCTCTATAAAAGTTAATATAGTTAGTATAATATTATACTTATACAGCCGATATTTATTATCCTCTTCCAATGGTACTACCTAAAAATAATCTAGTTATAGAGTAGAGGAAGATTAATCTGTAAATAGGCAATTCAGATCGGCTAAGTAAAAGTAAATAAGATATAGGGGAGGGCAGGACGGGGTTCAGTTAGGTTCATTTGTTTCGCCTCCTGTTTTATCTGTTTTGTTGGTTGTATTATCTTTATCCGTGTTCCATGGAAAGTGGACTATAAATAACGAGAGTATAGAGAGATGGAGGAGGATAGAGGAGTGACAGGAAAAGCGACTTCCTCTCTTTAAACTTGGCCTGATAGTTGAGTTTGTTTGATTTCCAATAACTGGAATGCCTTGGAGTAAGAGCATATAGGTCCTTGCTGCTGTGTAGAATTTGCTACCATTGTTTTCCTTTTCCTATATAAATACATTGTACATAAGTAAGAGAGGAAGAGAGACAAAGTTAGGAGAATTGGTGAAACTGAGCTCACCTAACATTAGGAGAGTGTAAGTAAGATTCGCATCACGGAAAACTGGTAGTTGAGTGGAATAGATTGAGACGAGGCAGGCAGGCAGGCAGCAGGGTTGTTTGTACAGAGATAGGGCAGAAGAACTAACAGGACGGGTATCTTCTACAGACAAATCCCCAGCATATACCTCTATCCTCTGGCGCATTAGACCATAAGCCAACAGAAAGAGTTTTATGCTAAGCTCCCTAACTTTACAGTTGACTTGGTTAACTAAAGGAGCTGAACATACGTACGTACATATGTGCATGTTTTATATATACACATAAGTACGTCCCGCATATATTAACCATTCCCTAGCCCTTATACACACAATTTACACTTAAATATAGCACTGTAGTTACTTTTAGTTGAATTTTCGTCTAACCTTTTCGTGTATATGCAGCGCGTACACATATTACATTCGTTTCCAGTTGGCTCTTGCCTGGCTCAAGCTAATTCTATACTCTTTCTGTTCTATTTGACTCTGTTCTCGAGTGAGCAGAAAGAAGAGAGAGATAGATATTACTAGCTACGCTTAGCATACCATTCACAAATGTAATATAGTAAAGCCAACAAGTGTAGACTGGTTGATGGTGAGCGTAGAGCTGAAACTCTTATCAATTTTTACAGTCTCTACTCATCCAATTCCTCTTTAGTATCAGTTTATACGCTGAAGACGCAGGAGCGAACTCGTATTATTTATTTTTTACTCCTAATATCTTTTACATAGACACACGATCCTTATGACCAGGAGCAGAAGTAGTGTGCAAAATATTTCAAATAGACAAGAACTCACTCTTTAGATATATACTTATTAACTTATAATTATATATACACCCTAGACACACACACACACGGATACGGATGTAAAACATTTTCAAAATGTAAACACACACAGCTCCTACATGTTCATCTCTTGATTCCAAAGTGTTATAACCAATATTTTCCTACACCACTACATACTATTCGTCTGTTTGTGAATATTAATAACGTGTGTGCTTTGTAACACAGACGTCAACGAAAAGTTAACGCGACATAGTCAAATTAGCCAACGTCACACTTTTAACTATATAGCAGCCCTTAAAGGGAAACATAACTGTTTAATATGGTTCGTATATTCTTGGCTACGGCCAATGTAGGATCTGTCTTCGAGAATGTAAGAAACTACCTCACATCTCTATTTGCTCAATAAAAGCTAACTTTTCTGTTTACATAATATTCTCTCTCTCTACCTACCTATTCATTAACTACGTCCTTTCTTCATTCAGTTTTCTTTGAAAATATTTGCATAGTTTTCAGGGATTATTAGATATATTTTGTAGAAATATAGGATTAAAGAACTTTTCTCCTATAATCACTCAATATTTCTTTTGTATTTCCTTTGCGGCGCAGATTGACAACGGACTCTCCCTCTGGTTCGATGAATTCACTTCGGTAAGATTACTACTCTAATTTCTGTTATAGTCTAGGTACATCTTTCTCTTGTTGCATGCTTACTATGAAAAATGCATAAACGTTAGCATTATATTATTACAGCACGAGTTTCAATAAATTATGCTCTACTTATGCATATAGTTAATGCTCAAAGAGATAATCAAGTCCACTTATTGCTAATCAAATACAGCCAACAATTGTTTACCATTTGAGACAAGCCCACATTTAGACAAGATGTTATACACAACTTGTAATTTTCTCTGTTGAAATGACTGATTACCAGCTATTGAGCGACGCAGATAGTTTAGGCAGCATTAATAATGTAAACAACAGTCCTACTAATTAGTCTATTCACTACGATTGTGCGACATAGGACTGCATTTGCTTGTTTTGCATGAAACTACAACATAACATGCAAATTCTTGATTCATTTATCCTCTTTAGCAGTTCACTATTCTGTTTTGACTTGCTGCTATCTGTCTATACAACAAAATAGTAGCCAAATATTATAGGAGAATACGTATGTAACTACGTCAGAATAAAATAGAATAAACAAAAAGTACTGAATAAAGGACACATTACGTGGTGGAGCATATAGTGCATTATGTTGAAATGACGTTTTCTACATTATTACTTTTTTCTGTTGTCCGTCTGTGATAGAAAAATAATTGGTGCATCTTCATAGGCATAAATTGCATCTACATCTACGCACTTGCAAACTTACAATACAATTTATTGTTTCATTATAATAAATAACAAATACATACATTCCAATAAGTAATAAAACAAATTAGATTGTGCTAATTACAATACAACGCGTCGGGACTAGTGACTAGATGAATCTGTGTTAGAGCATAAATATTTTAAGCAATAAAATGTGTATTCATATAAGAACTATGTATGAATGATGTTCACAATCTGTCGGAAGGTGTATATTTACATTAATACGTCAATAGAAGTACTTGGAACGCAAAAAATAAATATATGCGGTTCAATTGTGGTTTGCTGTTTACATTTTATAGTGCACTGATAAAAGCATCTAGGAAATGTATTTTAGGAATCCACGGCACATTAAAAAACGTTTTTCTTCGCTCATGTTAATTTTTTCCAGACATTCGATCTGAATTATTAATTATCGATAATAATTGCATTTGTCATGAAAATTGATAAGGGCTATAATGACTCAAAGGAATGACACTCAATAAAGAAACGTGTGATTTTCCTAACTTATTTGTAATAAAGACTACAAAGTGATTGTATGCTTTACAGATAATTTTAGAACGTATGTATACAAAATTTCAGGTCATCAGGGAGAAAAGTCCAGACTTTGTCGCAATACATTTCCAGGAGACCGGGGGCAAAAATTACCAGAATGGAAGTGATGTCATTGACAGATTTTTCAGGTTAGTTCCATTCATTTCTGTTTCTATTGCTTTAGTGTTTAATATGCTAAATTTTAGTACGTAATTGAAATAGTTGGAAATCAATGTTAGAAACGTAACAATAGGATCATTAAAATTATAATTACATCAATACTTGGTCGTCATAATATAATGATATTCCATGAAACATGCAGATGTTAGTAATTTGTGTAAATTTGTTTCGCACGGCACACTTCAATAAATAATTGATGTTATTATTATAGGATATTAATGCATGAAGTATCAGATACAATTTGTGGTTGATATTTAAAAAGTACGTTTGTATTGTACACTTCTGCTTACGTGCTTATTTATTTAGTATACAAAGAAACCTGACCTAAAAACCTTCAATGGTACAACTAAAAGGCAAGGTCGGTGGCTTTAATTGCATATATTATCTGATAATCCAGATTTGTAGTACAGAGAAAATCATGTACATATGTAGAAGCTTTGCATTTAACAAATCGCAATTTATTCCAAGATGTTTTTTCATGTAATAGATTTAGAGTCTCCAGCATCCTATTTATTCTTGCTTAGCTGTCTACCTTGCTGGTTAGGCTACGAATATTATTATTATTAAGCTACTACTATATATTTATTTTGCAAGTGTCTACTTATAGGATCTTGCATTGTAAACAAAATAATGATGTAGCAAACAAGAAGATTGGATTTTGGTGTAGCCTTCTCGTATACATATAGCGAATAGGACTAGGGCATGTAAATAACAGATTACTATGATAATATGAAGATTGGTTGATAGTTTTATAGTGTAGTTGCTGAGACATGGTTTTGTGTACATGCAGTAAGTATAGAATTGCATTAGGATATATTTTGTGATTGGTCAAAGCGGAACAGGATTCGAGCTGAATGCTAACCAACAACTTGCTACAGATTGTAACTTTAGTAGAGGAGAAGAAATCAAATCACTGTTTCATCTTTGCCGATAGGGTCATTACATTGTATCGACCTTCAGGACCAGAGTCGGCAAAACTACGGACAAATCTTTTTTACTTCAGTTCAGTCGAGTGATATTTTATTTTATACATGCTCGCTCGACAGAAAGAATTGATAGAAAAGGCTTGTTTAGTGTGCCTACCCTAAGGTGCCAGCCAATTCTTCCGACAGCTTTTCGGATTAGGAAAGGACAGTTATCTCCCCAACCGAACACTGAAGCTAATTTTGACCCCGTAGAGGGGTACTCATTGAGTATCATCGTATCTATGAAGTAGAAGTCTCCATTTGACTCTATGTCTGTTTTTTTCGAGCAATTACGTTAATTTGTTGTATTTATTCTACTTTTTCATAGTATTTTGTAGCAGTTAGTTCATTAAATTGATTTTTCACGCATACTAAATTATTCTTTAAACATTTTTGTGTTCTTGGTATGAACGTGACTACGTGCGACCACGACGGTAGCACATAATGCTGTCAATATTTAATACTTTCACACATTAGACGTTATGACGTTTGTAGCAGAAATTAAATTCAAAATTGAAGATTTCCTTCAAATTACTTTTAATAAAATTATAAAGAATCTATGGGGGAAAGGACTCGTAAACAATAGACCTTACTGAAAAGAAAGGATTACTACGAGAAGCTGTCGGAATATTTAGACGCTACGTATCCTAAGGACTTAACTGTAGAATCCTCCTTTGGTATTATTGGTATGAGGAAAAGGACGCACGCACGAACTGATGTTCAACTTGAATTGACTGCCAAGGAGAAGCACTAACAACTAACAAGCTCTAACCAATAATCGATACACATCTTTAAAGAAAGATGCTGACAAAGTCACTCTCCTTTATTTCTAACCCTCCCATCACCTTCTCTTCTGTGTCTACATCTTTTCTTCTAGTCAAATAATCCTATTTTACCTCACTGAAACAAAGTGCCTTCACTAATCCTCTCCTTAAGCTACTCACACATAACCCACCCAACGCAAATAACATTTTCTACTACTTTTTCATGTACACACTTTTTTCGACTATCAACCCATATACAATTAAATTCTTCCTCCAAAGATATATGTATCCTACAAAATACAATTAACAAAGGTACTAAGTACAATGAATTCCAAATTATGAACAAATATAGCTTACCTAGGCAGTATAGTTGCAGGCGTAACTTCCAAGATTTCTATTTAATTTAATTTCTCCTTTGATTGAGAATTCTACATTTGTTTAAATATTTATAATCCCAATTATTTATGTTTCGGTCCGGAATAAAATCGTGAAAACTTTTCCTGTAGATCGCAGTTTGTTGCACCGTATTATTATACTTCGAGATTTATTTACTATCCTTTGCAATTGAAACTTCAAACCTAAGTTATATTAGTATTAGATGTAAATGTAGAATACAAAATCTCATTACGTTATTACGAATCATTTATAATTTTTTTTCACATCTAGTTAAGGTTTCATTTTGTTGCTAGTATAAGGCACAGAATTCTTTGAATAAAATTCACCTATAGGTTTTAATAGGTAGGTAAGGCAAACGTACATTATGCATTAGTGTTAGGGATGGCCAAATTTATACATCAAAAGAAAACACTTCTAAAGTTTATGGCAATTCTTTAATAATATATGCATAAAATGTATTATATGAGTTATACTTTAAACGTATTAGATATAGATAATAATCTAAATGTTTACTTGTGTAATATTATCTGACATAGTATCTCACGTAGTAACTGCAATACTTGTTTGCTTGCTGCTCATAGTGTTTTCGTTTCTCTGTGTATAAGTGAAGAGGACGGAGAGTTTTGCATTATGTATTTACCTGTTATAAATTACATCGTTTCATGTGTTGTGTACGAGTACGATGTTACTTTATATCCTTTATAAATGGTAATTCCTTTAGGAATAGGTTGAGCACGATGCTTATTACTTATGAATGGCTGTATAGAGGAGAGTTGAGTGCTAAACGTGTGAATCTAGTCGACTTTTAAGAGTAGCTAACACGAGTTCTTCTTATTATTATTATACTATTACTAGTATTACTATTAACTATAGTATGGATGAGAGAGCAGGAGGCATGCAATGCAGAATTTTTTTTTGCAGCTTTCAACGGAACTTAGGACCGGCTTGTGTGCGAGTCTAAAAGCTTCCATTTGTTCTTGTAGTTTTTGTTCTTGCAAAGCTCTTATCATTCAACTCTCACCTTTTACTTTGGCAGTTTGTTTAGTGAATGGAAATTTGGCTTTAGCACAAACACTAGTACACCTTTGGCCACTACTATAAAATTCTTAGCTCGATCCTTGCTACAGATTTAAAGAGATATATAGTTACCTTTTCCTCGCCATGCACGCGCTTTTCAAATGTTGCTTTAACAAATGGGTTAGAGGCTCTAGCAAAAAATACGACCAAAGCCTTCGCAATAGCTTTGGAATAATATTTTCCTACACTCTCTGGAGCAAAAATCAATTTTACGCAACTCAGAAATGGCATAGACCGCCACCACCACCTCGGCTATATTCCTCATACGATTATTTATTGCCACTAAAATCATAGTGAGACTACTATAGATAATATTTTGATATTTCTCAATTTTTTTTATACTTTATCCGAAGGCAATCATATTGTTGTTGTTTACAATTTTTCAACGCTTTTCAATGTGTATCCTTCATGGGGCAATTAAATATACCCGATTACATTTCTTACATTTCAGAAATTATCAAATAAAAACGCAATAAGAATGTAAGTATGTAGTAGACGTAACGTGTAAGCAGGTAGATGCAAGTGACTCTAGTGGATAGCTAGATTAATTATGCTGATGGACAGACATAAAAGAGTAATTGAGCATTTTTACATGATTTACTACTGATGGTAACTAGATTACTGTCTGTAAGTCAAGGTAAATTCCCATATTAAATAAATAATTGCAGACTATTCACTAACTTGCCAAAGCACTAAATCCTTTAAATTGTTTCAAATTCTATTAGTTTTTATCGTGCTACGCACAAGTCTCGATTTTTCCTATTTACAACCATTGTCGGCTGTCACAATCGTTAAACATTCATGGATAGTATGATCAGTGCCTATAATACGCAAACATCTAATAGCTTATCATCATAATTTCCACAATCAGGGCTTCGTCAACGACGTGCATACATTAAATACATATTGGCTTCCATTGAATCTGGGCCAAACCGATAAATCTTTGCGTGTTGCATGCCATTTTTTTCCATTTATACCATCACATGTCACAAACTTACATCATAACCGAGCCAGACTATAGCCTAAACCTCATGAATACTTTTTTCATTAATGGTTTATTTTTAGTCCATCTGCACTTGCAATGCAATGGTTAGAATCGATTAATATGCTCCTCATTTCCAAGAAATCTTCATTATTCTCAGGATAATCAGGAATGAAATATTCTATTACAAAACTTGGACTATGGATAGACATTGACATAAACCCACGAAAAGCCTTTTTTCGTAGTACAATTATTGACCAAGAGCAAATTCTGAAAAATTCTACGAGGATAAGTTGTTTGCCCTAAGCCTGATGCTAATTCAGGAGGATTTTCATGGAATCATGGAAGGGAATAAGCCTCTCCTTTCTTTTCCTTGAAAATGCCTTTTATAATTTTCTTGGATTCGTTTTGCACCTTTTTTGGGATGTCATTCCCAGGAATTAGATTTCCTTTTCAGGATTAATATTTTCGTGCAATTGAAAAACTAAAAAAATGTCTACAGATTGTGCAGTTTGGCTACTTAGACGTATGCTAAGGGATGAATTAGGATATAAATGAAACACTGTTTTGCCCAGTAGTAATGAATATGTTCAATAATGAATGTAAATTAGCGAATGGTATGTTATTTACATGCCTTGAGAGCATTAAGAGAGTCATAGATACATTTACGCAGAGAGGAAAAAATTCATTGGCGCCTCTAACTTGTTCATTCAGACTTGCCGATATGTTTTTGAAAGAGCAATCAGGTTTTTGTTGGCTGATGCGAAGATGCTAGAGAGGAAAATATAATATTCTTGAAGAATCTATCATGATAAAAAAGAAGTTCATATATTTGAGCTGGACTTTTTTCTGCGAATGTTTGTCCGCGTCACAATCTCTCGACTTCTGCGATATTAAATGCTAATCATAATTTTATTTAAGGTCCTGCCTCGAATTGCTGGGAAGCCTGTTCGCAATTCTGCTAGCTTTTTATTCTCGACAGCTTTCCCGTATTTTCTTTATTATGATAGAGAATCCTCCAAGGGTTTGTCCTGCTTTTCCCGAACCTCTTTCATAATATTAGCTTTTGTTCACATTTATGAATAAATAACACGTTCACCTGTAGTCGTTTCGTCTTCTCCCTTCTGCTTACGTCTAAGCTATATAGATCTACATACGATGATGCTATTGTTGTAGACTTCTTCTTGTAAAATATGCATTTATATTGCCTGCTACACTGCATCCATTCTATTATGCATCAATCATGTCGGAAAAGCATAGCTGCTGATATGACAGCAAAGGGAAAGCATTTCCCGTGGGAAATCCTAACGCTTTTCGTATTACGTAATAATAGTCCTTTCTCATTTTATAGTTTCAACCCGCAATAAGCTTTCAATATTATTTCTGCACATAACAGTTAAGTATAAAATAAAGGGCTATAGCATTTAGAGAGAGAGCATATTGTTTAATATATCAGAAGAACACGTGTACATACATGATCTTTCCGGATTTGCGTCAACCTTCTGCTTTCTACTAATTTGCTACACATGACTTTGTCTATTAATTACGTAGACTAAGGATATTAAACAAATATGCATGTGCAAATGTTCATATATCTTAATTAAGAATTTCATATAGCTAATCGTTAGTCTTAATGAGAATATGACACTATATACATACACATACGTCAATATCAATTTTAAGCAGAATTTCGTGCCAGAGTGCCTAATAGCATCCTTCCAACTCCACCTAAATATATACTAATCACTATAATTTAGCCTAGCGAATAATATTATAGTGTAGCATTGTTAAGGGAATATGTTCTTCTGTCGGTATGTGGTAACGACAGTCTGAAATAATTATGAAGCCATTTCCTCTGATTTCATTCCAACTCGTTTGTTTGAATAGGGAGCTTGTGGAGAGAATGGGAAAGCTGGACTTCCGGCGAGCGGAAGGATTCGTCGACTCACGGTCAGATTTGGAAGATCAATTTACTGTAGGTACAAGGATTTTTATTTACTACATCAATTCTAGTCTTTAAGTAGATTAGATTACTCCACTACTATATACTCCTCACTCAACATTACATTCCAACACAACATCTGCCACATACAAACTCTCTATCTACGTAATCGTAATACGAGTCAGCTACGTACGTACGGAATGCAATAACCTCTCCTTCTATTTTCTCTTCACATGAAATGATCTTAACTAAATAAAGTATTAAAGCAACAGCCTCCAGTCAAGAACCTACTTATCTATCTCGATATATACTGTTTCACGTACAATCATCAACTATTAATAATAGAGAGCGAGAGAGAAAAACGTGAGATTAGACAAGTCCATTTAGAGGTTGGTCTATACTGCGACAATATTGATTCAACTCAGAATGACTACAACATAAACTATTGACGTAGACAATCCCATCTATTTCCATTCCAACTTATCACTTATAAGACTTATTGCTCCTTCCCATATACAGCTATCTTAAATCTTATCTCAATTCTTCGTAGAAAATAAAACAAACATTTTACAACCTTTAATTTTGCGTCTTACTGTATTAAGGGCATTCATTAAACGAAACCTAGATATCTTCTTGTAATACCTACTATACCTTACTAAGTATAATTAATTACACAGAATATTATTCTAGTGTATATCAGAATTATATTTACGTTTCAGATTGGAGGGAGCTACCTAAGTGTAGTCACATAATTTTTCTATTTACTCTTTATTGATAGGATGGAAACGTGTTTAATACCCACAATAAACATTCAAGTCATTTCTATTTGCCACTCTAAAGCTATTATGTCATAAATATAGCATGTGAACTTGACATTTATTTTCGTGTTACAAAGTTACAACATATTCAGATGCTTCTGCAATGAAATCCAAACAATTATTTATATCTTGTTTTGTAGGTAGAATCATTTCACAGTCAAGAAATTACTATGAAACATTGGAGCATAAAACTTATAAAGTATTTATTATGGGCACACCTATTTAAGGGATACAAACCGCAATTATAATTTGTATTGCCAGCATCATTCAATTGCTTTTGCATAGACTTTTCCTATTATCTTCTGATAATAAATACCTCAATTTTAGACAGATATTATACAAGAGTGAGCATTATGTGACTTTAAATTCTAGCTTAATTCCGATCTCTAAGAAATTGAGATTTTGTATAACACTTTACCCTAATTTCATCAAATACTAGACAGAAATCGAGGGTCGTTTCATTTGGTTCAAAAATGCAAGATTTTTAATGCACTAAAAGGTAGGAAAAGTAGTGTCAAATTAGATTCAAACTGGAAAATATGCAGATATTTTTGAAAACTGATTAAAAGTGAAACTAGGTAGTTAAAGTAAGACATGAAATGTTATACAAAGGTCAAAGTGCTTGTGAATTCTGTAGGTGTATTTGAGTTAAAGATTTATTTCTTCGCTCAGTTGAGAAGTTTTATTGGAATGTTCTGTAGTAAATTAGGAGGTAGTGTTCATTTAGAGTAGAGTATTAACAGCTTATTAAGTAAAGATACATGTAATTAGTTAGAAGGATATTTATGAAGTTGGCGATAACTGGAAAACTACTAACTAACTAGTAACTTTGTTGTAAGATGCAGACTACTAGGGAGTCAAAATTAATTAGGTAGGACAATTTGATTTGATTAATGAGTGTATAACGAAGTTGTATAGAAAAGCACTGGGTGAGGGAAGAGAGGAAGAGAAGAAAATGCAAGGCTTTTGAAGTATTGCCTTCATGTTTCTTAGAAGTTGCCGCAGGTAGGTAGGTCGACCATAGAGACTTCTGCCATACTACTCACTACATAATTAATTTATGTAGCATTTAGCAAAAGGATAAAGTTACAGAGATAAATTAGAAGTGAGGGCTTGGCACGTAATACAACGCTACATGTGATACAATACATTAATTCAGATAGAACATAAAGATAAGCTTAGTAAGTTGCTTTAGATTTCACTGACATGAGACAATGTCTATGTGCTGCTGGTAGAGTTAAGGTGGTTGAGTTTTCCTTGCTACCTTACTTACTACATTCATCACATAATGCTCGAAGAATATAACTGTTAATGCTATATCATCATCCTTTGCCCTGTCTGTATCGTCATGTTATTTTGTTCTACGACATTGTGTCTACATGTGTCTTGGGAATGCTTTCATGTAATTTGATTGGATATATGAAGACAGAAGAAACTTTAGGAGGAGACGAGGCGAAAATATTAAACTAACTTACACAAAGATAATATAGATGATTGCTATATATATTCTATTATATATTTAGTAATATAATATACTTAATACGAACTATAAATCACTAGGACCCTACAGAAAAAGCGTTGAATCACACACGCTAATCTTTAAGTCTATATGAAACCTTATAGGTAGTTTTCTTTTTTTTCTTCTCTCCTACTCCCTATGTATCATTATTTATTTATGTAATTTTCTTTTGACAACTCGAGAGGAGACTACTATAAGTAAATAAGAAGGATGCGTCAGAAAATTAATACTAATCCTAGAAAAAAGATACACTATACACTTCTTGAAAATAAATCAAATAAGAAAATATCTTATTTCTTGAATAAACAGAAATGTTCGAGTGAGTGAGTGGGATAAATATAAATAAATATTACATGTGGAACAAAGTACAACTTAATACAAATAGTAGAACGTTTCACTATTTACTTGGCTAATGATGAAAAGAAAAGCTCTAAGCGCAATTGCCACAACTGATGAGATTGTTTTGTTTTATTTGATAGGCCTTGGCCAGCGTCTACTTTGTCAATGAAAGTCTTCGCAACGTGCAGATTTGGGATTTTCAAGGTAAGAAAAGACAAAAGGACATCTCCGTTCTAGTAATTAGTTCAATTAGAGATTGGGCGAGTCTTCCATCATGGCCTATTTGCTAATGCAATTACCAATTTACATCCTAGAATTCATGTACATATTTAATCGACTGACATAATTATATATTATTCCTGCTTGTCATTAGATTACGTCATGTAAGCATGTAGGAAGGAGCTGTATGAATTCTGAAATTACATAGCAAAAATTAAATTAGGCAGCCACGACGGAAATGACAAAGTTTAGTATCTAACAGACGTTGAGAACGTTAAACAAACCTACATAACCTCCTTTAATTAAATTACAGAGGGATTTGTCAATATTTCTTCAACGGCCAAATTATACAGTGGCCCTGAACTGGAGATAACCAAGAGAAAGCAAAAGGAGAAATTCCCACAGGATTTCTTTCCTAATGTAAGTGAATTCCCTGATGAAAAGCATAATTAATTATCTATGTATGCTAAAGTTCAAGGAAAGTGTATCACGCATGGCTTTTCAGGAATATCATCGTTAAAAGAGAATTTTCCTAAAAATTTCAGTGTAAATGGTCAAGAAAAGGTTTCCTAAGAACGAGATGGTGCATCCAAGGGGTAACCTTAGACTTTGTCAACATCCATCTCTTTCATGATTCATGTAATCTCATCGCAGCTTCCGCTTACCCTTCCCCATTTGCTCAGAACCGAGAGAAAACGATGAAATTTGTTCTCAATAAGTAATTACATTGAAAATTCAAGAGTTTTTTCAGCCGCTACTTTTTCTGGCGAGAATATATTATATTATATCTAATTTCATGCAACTTGTTTTACAGGTTAAAGAATGAATCCCTGAAAGAATGTCCGATGTACATCTTTGGCGATTTTAATTTTCGTATTAATTCCTACGAGGTGCTAGACAAATTGCGAACGGAAACGTTAGCATCATCTAGATTAGAGAGTGAACTACTTATACTGGAGTCTAAAAGATTTGAATGTCCCGATCATGAGCTTAGATTTAAAGAAGACTATCATTGGGTATGCAATTATCTTTGAAAATTGTTCAGTCATCATTAGTGAGTGGATGTTGAGTTTTACAAAGTAATTTTCCATTTGTGCACAGTTAAGAAAATATGATTTTGAAGCAAAGCAGCTATCGGAGAGTCTTGGAGAAGAAGAGCTAAATTTCCACCCTAGCTATCCTTTTGAAGAAGACGTAAGTCGGGCGGATAGTTTCCTCAGAACTCGTTGCCCAGCATGGTGTGACCGAGTTCTGTTCACTCACAAAGCCAAAGATATAATGTCACAGGTAATGGCAGAATACCTACAACAATAGTAATTACGTTTTTTAACGTTTGAATTATATTCTAGTATGACGTGGGTATGAGTAGTAACTTTTCAGTGGAGAGATCGTTAGGAGTGTAGATAAGAGAGTGGTAGAAAAAGGATAAAAGGTTCTTGAAGACATATTAGCACTAGCAGATAATAATATGGATGAGGTACATATACACTTACATAATATACGCATTTACATTAGTTCTTTCGTGCAATGGTGATGGGCTTTGACAGATGGGATTATGTATAATAATATTCAACAGTGACTAAAGTTGTTAAAACTATTAATAGCCTGTTTCACCTTCAGATGACTGAGTGACTGAGAGAGAGAACAGAGTTTGAGATTCTCTTTGAGAGTCGACTCTCTCATCAATATCTCTTGTTGTAATGCATGATGGCATGGTAAGTGGCTTGCACACAGACGAAAAGGAAGATAGGTTCGTCGTCAGCAAATGTCAGTTGTAAGTTTAGAAATACGTTGTAGATCGCAGATGTAGTTCGTCATCCTAGTCGTAAATTCAGTGAAATATGTAGAGAGAAGATGGAGGAGGAATAAAAAACGGTTATATAATGAATTCATACATATGCGGGTTGGGGTGTGGGTTGCTATACTATGGAGTTTATCTTGTAGCTAATGCGTATGATGCTAATTATCTATTTCCAGGAACATGCAAGGGAATACAATATTATCGGCTCGAGAGTATGCATGGGAGATCATAAGGTAAGGATTAAGATACTACTACGCAAAGGCAATAAAAGCAAAAAAATATTGTTAGATAACTCTTGACAAAAAACAGCTTTAGCAAGTGGAAAATTATCATTTTCACTCAGACAAGAGCTTTTGATTTGCAAGTGAAAAAATGAATGACAAATGATGGTTAACATTTACAGCCGGTTTATCTCACTTTTACACTGGGCCCTGGGACTGATGACAAAGGAGCTGAGGAAGAAAACGAAAATAATATTCTCACAGGTAGGTCACGGAATCATTCGGTCGACTCTAGCATCATTACAACATCCAGGTGCAGATGTAACTTTGTTACGATTCTGAGGGAAAACCTACGGTTTTCCAACTCTACGACTAGTAATAAACATAAATCAAATGCAGGATCTAGTGGTGATAGTACTCTTAATCTACAATTCACGGAAAATAACGGAAAATTAGCTAATAATAATGGTGTAAAGAACTTTTGTGCTAAATATCCCGCGTGTCGATGTCGTTGGAAGTGTAAAAACTTGGGTGGAGATGATTCTAACTCTTCTTCCAAAATTCTCTTAAATTATACACATAGTCAGAAAGATATGAGCGAAAAGATGAGAGATCCCCTCATTCTACCTTCCGATCAGTCTGACTCTGAGGAAAATGAAAGGAAAAGTCTGGCTATTGAGGAAAATCCTAAAAATTTAACTCTGGCACAAATCCCCCAACTTATTACGGGGAACTCTAAAGAAAACTTAAAAGATATTGGAAATTCTAGACAGAAAAGCAATAATAGTATTGATAAGCTTCATAGACACAACAATAATAATAGTGAAAATAAACTTTGTGTTCGCTGCAATATTTTGTAATTTTCTATTTCATTTGTATTATTTTCATTTTTTGCCTCCTCTTGGTATTGTAATTGTAGTGAGTATCTTTTTTTGACGCCCTAATCGTCAAAATTCTTCGTATGCGTTTAAAAAAATGTAAATTACCTATAGCAGATTATTTTCGGCATTCGTATTCAAAAATTAATTGATGTTTGTTGTTCGCTTTTATGAGTGTTTACATTAGCCCCTATTATATTTACCGAATTAATCCAACAACATTAGTATGTCCTTCTATTGTATTGACTTATTTGTTGTCACCTTTAATTATCTGTATTATTTGACTACCTTGTATAATTGTGACGCACATTTATTCTGCATTAACAACCCAGAGTTCCCTTTAAAAGTATGATCAAAGCTCGAATGTTTGATCCTTAGAGAATTTAAGGTTAATGACTGTTAAGATCCTTCTTATAGTAGTAGAAGTAGTTAAATCCTTTTGTTATGTATTGTTTACTTACTTTAGTAGTAGAAATTAAACAGCTAAATGGAAATCTCTAATTTTAATTACGTTTTTGTTTGCTATGACTTGACTTTTGTTTTATAATTTGCGTTTTTTTTTGTGTGTACGAATAAAATTATTTTTGGTTTGCATAATATTTGCATTATTAATTTGTAGTTACGTAATGATCGCACAAAACTCACAGCATACAGCCTGTTCTAATTAGCAAAAGTAAAGGAATCTGGATGCAGTGCTAAAAATTCTAATTGCAAAAATTGTTTACGGTAAGCTTTTATTAATTTAATTTAATTTTGGGGAGAAATTCGACAGTACTAAGTTGGAATGTGGTCTTACTTACTTAGCTAATAATAATATTACTAACTAAGGAATAGTTGAAACATTTCTGTTGAAGATGATACTTCAAAGAAAATGTAGTTGTGTGTACAGGAAAGCCACACAAAGTAACATAACTAACCAAGAACCAGCATAAATAACCATAGTATGCATTTAGAGGGTTAGCTATATATAGAAATAAAAGATTTAGTTAAGGTTGTTTGATTTGGTTAGTTGTACTAAATGAAAATCGGGGTCTTTGATGTTTAGAAGAGGAAAGCATAATAAGGTAAATTGAATGTGTAACGAAACCGCATGATGATGGTATGGTTGGTATACGGGCTTAACAATAAGTACCTGATCCATTAGCTTCAAACGAGCAAACAAACGAGAGCATTAGTGAAGAAATATCTTTAATAAATGGTATAGCGTAGATAAAATGTTATTTCATAGTTGGACCATGATTATCTGATGTATTTTGAGTATGCAATGCGGTGAATTCAACTCTAGTTAACAGCTTAATACAATACACAGGGGACAAAATGATTAAATTGTCTTTTCATTCCATTTATTTATTCAGTTGGCTCAGTGTAGTTGATTTCTAAATTATACTTAAATGTATTTTCCTCTCCTCTCCTCGACTTTTATCCTTATCCTTGTCTTGTCATTTAATTTTATTTATTGAGTAATAATTGCAGCACGATGGGCTGCTACGCACTCCCATTTGCGTCATTACTGCGTCATTCGCGACTCGACCAGTTAGTTGGCTCTCCTTTCAATAGGCACTTACCATCCAAGCTGCACAGATACCGTTCCTCCTATCCCACTCCATCACAACTGACAAAATCCTTACAAAGCCATACATAACTACCCTCCTCCACATTTAGTAATCACCAGTTCAACATCTCAAACTGACAAAATCACAATCCCTCAACACACTAAGCAGAGTATGACATTTGCAGTTAAATTGACCATTCGCCAATTATTATTATGAGCTCGATGGAGGAATGAGTTGTCAGGTCATTCAGATTTCATATTATATGTCTCTGTCTGTCTACTGTCCGTGTGTATGCATCCTTTTTTGTCGGTTGCTACTTAATGGTTGACTGACATTGCAGTTAGAGTCAGGAGCTAGGTAGGTGGCTTGTGGTTCCTTCAGTTATTTCATTTTATTATTATCCCTCTCTTCATTCTACTCACTATCCACTTCCCTACTCACTCAATACTTTTATGCATGACTTATTATTATGTATTAGCAATACGTATGTATAGCCTCACATACTCAAAACACAAGCCGTATACATTTCTTTCAGGTGTACTTACCTATGTGTAAGGGTAACTGAGGAATAGGGGCGATTGCGTCGTTGCCCTAGGGTAACGAAAATACTTTCAGTGGTATATATCATCTTTTTCTACAATTTGACGAAAGTATAATGTAGTCATAAAATCCAGTAAAATATGCCAAAGGTTGAAATTTTAGATATAAATTATCTGTATTTATTGCATATAGGCACATAAAATCCAGTAATAATATGACAAAACTTGAAATTCTTGATAAAATTATCTCGAAACTGTTTAAAATTGGCCAGAAAAGATTTTTTGGTTTATAATAGAATTTTATTCTATTTAGTATATGCTACAGATAATCTAATTATATACAATTTATTACTGCCAACCTTTGTAAAGTTAAAATTTCATTGGAAATTGCTCAGTTTCGCTAGAGAAGATATGCACATTAGCCAGATTAGTCAGTTGAACTACAACATATACATTCATGTGCCATGTAAAATTGAGGTGTGTAGTGTAGTTTTGCAGAAGACATGATTTTTCGTAGTAGGAATCTGAACTTGCTAAGGTTTCACCTCATGTACAAATGTGTGGAGTGATATTTCGCATAATGAGCCTTCCTATTAGGAAACTTCGTTGGGAGCATCTGCTCAATAATGGAAATTAAGGAATTCCGTCGACAAAGCGAATTATTTATGTGTGAGCGTTCGTGACAACATTATGCTAATATATTTCAACTAATGTGCACTAGTATAGACTTTGGGAGAGGCAGGAACCTTTTTCTTCCATGTTTACACTAATATTTTCTTTTTATAATGGGATCTGCAACGTTGAGAACGTGGACGGAAAGCAAATATTCTTTTTCGCATAAATCCCCCTCTCCTCACGTACTCAGTTAGTTAGAGAAGTAGAAGTTAACTTTGTAGAAGTTAGTCGAATGATATCATTTTCTTGACCGTAAACTGTAACTTCTTCCTTTTTACCTTCTAACAGTTGAGAAAATATATCCTGAAACGCAAAAGGTCATGTTTTCCTATTAATAATATCCCTTGCTACACAAAAATTCGATATTACCAGTTCGTAATTACAACAATAAATCAGCCATAACAATATATCAGCATTCGTAAGCGAGTTTTTATGAAGTGCAAACCATAGTCATGATTCTTTTCAACAGCTATGCTATGTTTAGTCATAAATTTTTGCTCATTTTGCTTATTGTAAGCATGAAGTTGCTATTATTACTTTCATATTGACTTTTCTTTAACAATAACTTTACTAGTACATGTACAACCTTCGTCTATTATTATTATCATCCGTGATGATGTAAGTAATGCACGTTTGCATTTTTATCATGTACTTTTTTGTCACTATATGAGTTCCAATCAGCACTTTCGGTTCTAAAACAGGGATGGACCTTTGACATTTATTTTGCCACTCGGAACTCTGATAATATACAGAGTAGTAGTATAAAGATGTAGGGAAAAAAACTACTGACGACAGTAACTTGTGCTAATTTTGACCTTTAACCTTTTCGGAATTGCAATCATCTATAGCATCTTCCATATAGACCATATATAAACATACTAAAAGCTTATAATAGAAAATAATATAGAAAATCCCTTGTAACGAAAACACCACAGGAAGTATGGAAACTTGTTTAATTACAACTTTGAGCGTTTCAAGCATACAATTCCAAACGCATTATATTCCACATCCTGGTTAGGCTTTAACTACCAGTTATTATTGGAGTCTACTTTATTTATTGAGCTGTAACCTATAGAAAACGAAATCTGATAGGATAGATGACTAAATCCTTTAGTTTCCATAAATAGAATCCTATTTTCTAATCAATGTGGTTTCCAGCGGTATTTTTACCACAATGATTTCGTAGAGTTATCATAAAGTAGTAAAAATATCAACCACAAAAAAACACAATAAAAGCAATTCCATAATCCACATTAGGTAACTAATGTGAAAACCAAGTCATAAGCTTTATCTTAACCTGGATTTACTTATCTTGCGCTTATCCATGTAATAAAATTCTGGAATCTCTTCTAAAAATACACATTATCAATTATTCACAAGAATAACAGCACGAGTACAACATTTATGCTACACATGCACATCACAGCATCCATCAACATAAACCACTAACAACATGCCAACAAAATACTCAAGCACATCCCAAATGATTACCTGTTTTAAGTTCCAAGCTGTAATAGTAAGCGAAGTTATATAATACCACCAATGCAAATGTAAACAAGAGTTATTTCTTGCATAACTATAGTAAAGGTGTGTAGGAGTACAAGTGCACGCGATTACACAGTGCAAATACCTAGATACTATTTAATTACCCCTTACAACTATTTCAAGTTCTTAATATCGTGAAGATAATGTCAACCTCCAATCAATAGGCATGGTATACCTACTAATAATGTACCTACAGACAAAAATTTTATCTTCGTCTCTAGTGTTGTCATTTATAACATTGTTACTTACTGATAAAAAGTTCAAAAATACTTTTGAGTCAATATTATTTATGTACACGTGCTCGTGTAATGGAAGCTCTTGAATTGGATTCCATGCATAGGATGAGAGTGAGATCATTTCCTCTATTGATCGTTACTACCTTTACCTATTTATTTACAATGTCGAAAAGACAGTTTCTACTTTTTCATTTGTCTTAGGTTTCCCCATCGGCAAAATTGGTGATTATTACACTTTACAGTGCTCAAAAACAAGTCAAAAGGTATATTAGTGCATTGTCTTGTACATGTAGGTAGCCTAATTCATTCACAATTCTGGAAATATTTGAAAATAATCCAAAATAGGATAACAAAAAAGTCTACCTATATAAAAGCAGAGTCCAATAATCAAAACTATAAGTTTACCTTATTTTAGGTAATTTTAACTCTATTGCTGTGTGTGTGACATTATTGATACATTTTTCTTATTAACCATTTACTATAGCAGATCACTGCATAGACTATTACGTCAAGTGTTATTAGTCGTTAATCGTTAGTGCTTTATTAGTAGTAGGTTGAGTATACTAGAGTTCAAATGAATTCATTTCTTATCTGTTTACTACTTGAAAGGATTGGAACTTTGGAACTCTATAAAGATATGTTATCGCGTCACAGTCACACAGATCAGTGATCAGAGTTACTTATATATATATCATATCAAACTATATATCTATGTGTTAAAACTTTAGTAATTGAGTTCCTACTATACTATACTATAGTAATACTACTAGAGCACATGTTTAGATAGAGGACAATTTAATTGCTAATACCTAGATAAATATGCAGTACCTGTTGTAGACACACATCTTTCCGAACGAAGAGCACTACTGAGTAGTCCTAGATAAAAGATAACCATTGATTTGCGTGCTCCAAAGTCACATGCTACATCTAAAACTTTGTTTTCCCCCTTTTATGGCCAGATAAGCCATACATACATAAGCTAATAAGTTTTTAGTGGTTACTGTACCTAACAGTATGACCTAAAACAATAAAAAGCAAAAGCTTATCAACAGTACTTAGTTTTTCCACATAGAGCAGAAATTCCATCCAGGTAGGTACTGTATAATTATTAATCCCCGACCCAGACCTGATTTCCTTCCAGTTTATTACTTTGCTTTCTGTGTATCACCTTTTAAAATCTTTCCTACATTCCACTATTCTTGATAGTTAGAGCGTGCAATATATATCTGCAAAATAAATGTAATAAATTATGATTTTCGCAGAGAATAATACAGAATGGGAAAGTGTATATATACTAAAGAGAAAATAGGAAAGATAGGAAGAGGAGATGAGATAACAAATGTTGCTAATGCAGGAAATGAAATAGCGAAGTCGGTTTAGATGAAAATCCGAGAGATGTGACATTTGGCAAGCGTATATTAATGGGTGAAATTGAAGGAGTGTGAAAAGTTCATGGATTCACTTGACTTGACTTTAAGTTTCGGTTCTATTCTATTCTATTGTGTCTGAAAGTATTCTGTAGTCATATACGGTAGGTAGTTTTGAAAGGGGAGGATGAGATGGCAATAATACATACAGGAAAAGTGACAGAAATGTAATAAATGGTAGGAATGATGAATCTGTTTCATTTTGAGGAGAAAGGAAAGGGAACACAACGGGACTACTCCACTTTGGACGAGTACAGGCGGGTAATTACCAGTGGCACTTAAAGTAGTTTCAGTAGGAGAGAGATGACAAAAGCAGAAGGAATTTCTAGGATGTACATTTTATCTTGCATCGTCTCCTGTCTAAAGTTCAAAAAGTGTGGGATATCAAAGAGTATAGAGAAGGGAGCTATAGTATTTTAGGAGTAAGGAATATGATGAGAGTGAAAGTCGGGAACTTTGTTCATGGTGAAAATGACAGAGAGACAGTGGCGGAGAAAAGAGGGATCTGGGATGACATGCCACTGCCAAGTGTGTTTCTTGTACTTTCCCTGGAGATATGATCAGATAGAATAAATCCTGTCGTAGTAGAAAGTAGAAGAAGAGTACTCTTAGATTTCCTCTTGTCATATCTGCAATATTTCCCGCCGTCGTCGTAGTCGTGAGCTTTTGTGGAGAGAAGCAGGACGGAGGACGCTGTGTGCTAAAGCCCCTCTCTCTCTTTCCTAACTATTTTATTAAATAAACAAGAATGTTCATTTCCCTGCTTTTCCTTTCGTTTTCTTTGGTGGATAACCTGGAGAAAGTGTTGAGTGAGAGGAGAGATAAGATGTAGAGTGGAATAATAATAAAATATTTCTATTGAAATGCTAGCAGCAGTTTCACTCCACTGGTTTTATAGGGTGAAAAGAGGATATTATTATGTGTACGTTGAGGCGTGAATAAGCTGGATGTATAGAAATTGTAAAAGATGTGTGAATGTGAAATAACTTCTGGATGGCTTGCTTAGAAAAGTCAAGTAATGAATCAGTTGGTTGGGAATTGGTGAGTGAGTGAGGATCGCAATGCATCCTCCTCCTCCTTCTACTAGCTAAAATATCTAAGTATGTCTGTACACTACTTACTAGAGCAGTGCTAAAAGTAAATGCGTCTGTCTCACCCGTTTTCCTTGTGTTACTTTCTATTAGGAGTAGGAGTGAAAGGCGCCGGAGAGAATGGAGTTGAAGTGGCTGCTGCTGCGGGCTTGTCGTCGGCTTTCGCCCAACAAAACCTTGACTAAACTAAAATATATGGAATTCCATCGGAAAAAGTCTCTCTCTGATCTGGTGCTCTCTCACTCTCTCTGCTTTTCCATCGTGGATCTTGGATTGGCTTTACCTATCTATTCTCTTTTCTCTCTCATAATATACTTCACTTCCCTCCGCTCCAGTTGACGTGACAGAGTTCACTTCACCAACCTTTCTTTAGTTCATTTTCTTCCTCTATATTTCATACTAGTTGAGTTTCACTCTCCAAAATGCACACTTTCGGTTCAATACACTTGGCATTCACTTATAATCATAGCTACCTACCTAGTAGTAGATTTTCTACTATATTGCAATGAATTCCACCACTCCTCCTATTAGTACACAATACACATCTCTCTTAAGAATCTAATTCTAATAGGCATATAGCAAGATTTACGGAGAAAATCTTCATAGTTATAACCATTTGAGTGACAGGAAATACTTATTGAGTCTACTAGGAGAGACGAGAGAGAGAGAGAGAGGGAGGATGTATGTACGTACATACATCCAGACTCTCAACTAGAATACAAAATAGAAAACCAAGAATCTTGAGTGCTTCAGACTCCGTTGAGTTGAAGGAGATCGATGGATCGATGATGAGTCTTTGCCTCCGTTAAGATCAACCCGTCGTCGTCCTCTCTAAATCTATACTACCATCGAGTCTCATTCTCATCTCTTGTCTTACTTATCCGAACATTCTTCCACTCTCTCTCTCTCTCACTATTTATACATCCCACTCTACTAAAATTTCATCCTGGAGACAACGCCGGAAAACACTTTCTCATTTTTTAACATTCTCATAGTCGCCCAAACTGAAAGTGACGCAGTTGAGAGGAACTCTATTATTTTCCAGTGCTACATCACAAAATACAGAGATACTGGAGACTTCTCAGTTCTCTCTAATTTATTGCTTCAACGAAAACAATAGAAAACCATCTGTGGAAACATAAAGGCACTAACTTCTATTATTCTACTCAGATTTACTTTCACAAAAGAGATTCCAAACCTTAAACAAAAGAAAGATCCAAATCTGGAAGTATAAATATACCTTTGTGTCAGTCCTACCTAGGTATGTATACATTGCTTTTCTCTTATTATAATATTATTATCATATCTAAAAGTTCACCAAGCAAGATACAGAAAAGGAATTCCTTACATTTAACCAATCTCTATACTAGAATATCGTATTACACAACACAAGTGTATTAATAAAAAAGAGTTGCGATTGCGACAACATAATAAGAATAGACAGAAAACCTGTATAGAAGAGTCTGACGTTTTCTGTAAACGATATGCGATATCCGTATATGACTCACACGCTTCTGTTATTTAATCTTTTACTAGGAAAACAGTTGTAAAATCATATTTATAGACAGACTCAATAACAGAAAATTGCTACCTGTTAGTGCTAGTGGATTTAACATTCTCACATAGTTATGCAATCATAATAGGAAACAGTTGGACCAAATAATGTTAACTGCAACAGTTAATAAGTATACTAGAAAACCTACTTATAATATTATGATACAAACTTGCAAAACCTTTTTCTAGTTATTACTTCGCTGTAGCTCTTTATTTTATTCCGCTCTCTATTTTAGAGTTCTTTGACGTTTTCAGAGAGAGGATTCTGTGTAAAAGTGTTAAAGTGCAAGCACGATATTATCCTATTAACTTACCCCGCTCTGCACACCTTCACTATTTTACTCCGGTAAGAATCCGTATTTTTAGTAATCATTTTTTAACTTACTTTGTTTTACCTTTATTTATGTTCATATAACTTTTATAAATAAAGTGCTCAAATCACTTGCAATTTGCAATTACCAAAGCAAAATATTCCATCGTCTAAGACACTTTTATTATCTAAATGACATAACAATGACTCGACAATCAATCAAAAAGCAAGATTAATCTCCTATATTATACGAACTACTTATATAGGGTACATAATCAATTTTCAATTTTATTAACTCTACTTATATTTCCAAATTATACAGATTTTCCATTTTTAAACGCTAAATTTTGCCGATTCTAAAACAATAAAATACGAGTTCTACTCACAAACAAAGGTATTACAAACAATTGGTAATTGAAGTTTAGCTCTTTAACTATTATCGATTAGCTAATTGCTACGTATATAGGTGCTACAGTAATTAATTACAATCACAGAATATAAATATTTTATCTATAAGCGAACATTAAAGAGTAGTGAATGTAATTTTTGGCTGTCTCCGTAAGTAATGTGTCTGTAGTTACGTAAGTTAGAAAATTATAATATCTGAAAAAGATGCTACTTAATTTTTTGAACAGGGTACAAATGTACTAACAAATCTGTTAATCTTTTTGAGAGAGAAAGAGAATTGGCAATTTTATGAATCTTAAGAATTACTAACTTTTCTTTTAAAGAAGAATAACGATAATGAATATATAGATTATAGTTGATTTTAGTAATATTTAGTCAGCAAAATAATTAATTAGAGTATTATTACCAATTAGCAAAGTTAAAACACAGTATTAGTATGTACTTAGTTAGCGTATGGTATAGAAAAAGATAGACTTATTAATTTGTTTTATTCTAAAAGTTCATTAATTACACGTTAGTTTTACTATATATAACTAAATAATATTTCATTCAGGTAACAGTAAGTATTTTAGTCAACTGTAATTTTTGTATTAATTACCCATCGTCATATTGGAAGCAACCAGACTGGAGAAGGAAGCAAAGGAATAATGAAAAATGAAATAATCTTCTAAAAAAGAGTCAAAACGGGATGGGGAAAAGAACTGAACCTACGAGAGAGACCCGACGAGCTAATTTATCCCGATCCCTGGGATACGAAGCTTACTTTGGGATTTCTTATGCAAGTAAGCTCTGTTTTTCCAGGGGTCAGAATGAATTATATTCTACAAAAAACACTGGCTTCGTCTCAATTCATATCAAAGTTGACTCTACCGAAAATTTACGTAATAAAAAACAAAATTATTTGAATAAAACTCATAAATGCAATCTGTTTGAATGTTATTTCTTTTGGAGATTCCCCTCTGAACTATTATTTACCGTCTTATTACGTAAATATTCACTTACGCAATGGACTACATATTTCATACTCATACATTTAGTATTTAGTGGTAAGTAGCAGCGTTCGAAATGTCTACAAAGACATGACATGGTAAATATAAAATAAATTTTCACACATTATATAGTACACACAATCTTAAACACAAGGACTGTTTCATAATAGCATTTTATGTAGGAGAGTAGTCTTTTCATACATGAAAATTATTTACCATCTATCACAAATAAAACATTTATACAGGATAATTGCATATAATAATAGTTTCCAGTTTACTTTTACTCGTGGCTCATTTAGTATCAATGTATATTAGTATTCCTCATTGTACATGATGAAATATTTTATAACAAAAAAGTGGTGCCATAACATATTATTATATATAGTTCATTTTCAGGCTTATTTTTCTTGTTTTCATCAATTAAATAATTACATTTGACAAAGTTGCATAATTAAAGCACGGACTTTGAGTATAAGTTTTAGCTATTAATTTCTGACTGACATTTAATTGGCCCTTACAAACTGTTTGAAAGTCATCATACATTTTCTTCATAAGTGTAATACAATTAATTTCCAATTCGCTCAGACACTATTAAATGTTGCAGTTTGAAAATGTAGTCAGTTATTAAACATTATGTTTATAGCTGGTATTTTCTAATTTAAAGTTAAAGCATATGAAATTCGGTAAAGGGTAAATCTAATAGTAACTATAGAATGGCTTAGGATTAACGTGGCCACGCAAAAAATTATCGCTCTTAATTAAAATCTCAAGGGACAATTGGGCAAGCGTTGGTAAAAGCGAGTTTGGAAGTTGGGAAACACAATTTTTGATATTTCGAATATGATGTTTGAAATAATATAGGATACGATAATTTATTACTTATTAGTTATGGTAGATATTTTTTCTCATCAGCTCTGTACTTCCATTGCTTGTCAACTCACTCACTGGTAGCCAGCAGGTTTGTCTATGACCGAAACACCAGCATACGAACGCCCAACAACCATAGATGAATTTAAGGACACCCACACATCAGTCTTCGGATTGTAGACTTCAACCGAATTCAAATTGCAAGTTCCGTCGTCGCCGCCAACAACATAGAGTAGCCCGTTCAGAGATATAACTCCTGAAATTAATTTAATCCATAATTTAGAACAATCCTTATGAAACGTTAATACAATTTCCAATTTTGTAAAACAAATAGATAGATAGTGCAGTTAAATTCCTAAATAGTATGCAGTGTCATACATATAGATAATCCGAACAGGGATACGGCTCATACTATCGCTTGCTGCTTGCAGTTGACACTTTAGTGCTTTAGCACTTCTCGTTTAAGACACTTTTACGCGAATTGTATGTAATTCGATTTAAAACATTTGCACAGTACTTTTTCATTTTAATTTGTTTTAAAGTCATACTACACTTATTTCAACCTTTTCAATTCAATCTATTTAGATATGATGTTAAAGACAGTTTTTGTTCTTAAATTCGTAAGAATCTCAATAATATTATAAGTACTAGTACTACCCGATATGCGATATGTGCGTTCTTAAACTTAATTATTATATTATCCAGAGTCACTGACTGAAAAAGGAAAATATCCCAAAATGTCAGAAATACATTTTATGCAAAGCAATGTACAAGAGTGTATATACAGTGAGATAATAATAAATTAGCAATGAAAAACAAAACTTGATAAGTTTTCTTCGTTGCAGTATCATAAAATTGTAATTAAAATAGCACCACATACCACATTACTATTTACTCCATGAAAATATCCTTATTACTATATTTTATTAGCTTAGAAAGTCAAATACCAAAAGTCAATTAATTCCTGTTTACACAAGGAGATAATATAAAAGACAACAGGTGTGCTTATAAAATAACCAAAACCAGACTATAGTAGAGAACTACCTGTGTGTATAAGCATAATATAGGTAGACAGAAATATCGAATATCGAGTTTGAGAATATAGAGCCTGGAACAGGTAGAAGAATTGAGACTTAGAAGGATATTCTTCTTGGGCATTGTATTTACAATAGCATACACACCGGCATGTAATTCTCAGAAACAGATCAACCCTATTGGTATACTCAATCTATTTACTGCAACTTACAAACACCAACTTGCAACAAAATCTGAACCCAGATCCAGAAGAAACGCAATATCGGCGACATAATAATTTATGCTCTATACTTTTGAGGAAAAAGTACGACTAGGCATGTACAAACAGTAATTAGTAATAATTAGAGCATTTTATGACACAGCTCTATAAATGCGTTATTCGATGCATTATTTTTTGATTCGTTAAAAAAGGGACAAAAACTTATCTGGCTGGTGTGGGATTCGAACCCACGCCTCCGAAGAGAACAGTGCCTTAAACTGCCACCTTAGACCGCTCGGTCAACCAACCATTGGTGA
>JABASI010000428.1:0-39268 GCA_019776505.1 Tomocerus nigrus | reverse complement strand
AAAGCCAAAGCTGCATTTATTAGTATTAGCGAGTTTTATATCCAGGAGAGTGGTGTGTGAACAAGAGATAATAATTTCATCTTCTGTAGTTGTATTCTGCGAAGATATGAATGGGAATTAGGATTTAGTGTGAAATGGCAGTGTTTTGAATGAGGCTGGCCAGGGATAAGAGAAAGAGAGGATAGCAAAACGCCTTGGCTCGTCAGCAGACACTCCACACACGTAATTATTTTTTACGGTACGATACCTTTGGAGCTAGCTAAAGAAGTAAGTTACTTGTTGGAAATTATCATAGGGCATGTAAAAAGAGGAGAGGGTAAGGTCATTCTTCGTAAGTTCAAGTAAACTGGCTTCATTAAATTGCATGCATGAAGTTCAAAGCGAGTCTTGCGACTACTTCCAATTAGATGTAGAGTGATGTAGCCAGCAGTTCCCACGTAGTGGTGAGTGGTGAGTGATAGAATAGTACACCTGTGTGTCTGTGTGTACCTGCCTGTCTGTCTCTCTCTGTCGCACCCATCAACCAAGCAACAGAAGGGAACCAAGGAACCCAATGCGAACTAGTTGACGAGGCTTACTGCCCGAACGCCAATGTTTTATCGATATCCAACTCAATTATGGGTTGTTGTTTTATTAGAGTTGTGCAGCAGTTGCTACTTGCCAGTGTGTGTGGTGTGGGGAATTAATAGTGCAAATGCATTTAAACTTTAAATATTAAACTCGTCTGACTGAACTGCATAGGTACGTACTTCTAGGTAATAATAATGTACTACGGCTATCGGCTACAGATAATAACCCACCACGTTCGAAATACCTAACGAGAACAATCTGCTTATCGCCGGCGATTAAGCACACACATAATATCATCATAAAACTCATTATTAGCCAGCATATGAGTATACTCAAGTTTGGATCAAGAGATACTACACTACCTGCCTACTACTATTTATCAATATCTAGGAATAACACTACCACCGGTACCTACTCACGCAGTAATACTGCAAATCTTTTATACTTCACCTCCACAAGTGCAGTGCTCCCTTTTTGTTTACTTTCCCTACGAAAACTTTGAATTGACTTCAGCAGGTCGTATTAGATTTTAAATTGCACTACGTAGATGCACGATTCATCCTGAGCGCTACTGTCTAACTAATTAAATTAGAATCTTAATAATTCAGCTTAACTCTAATCGTTCAACGGTTTTTCCAGGAATTGATTGCTCCCGATTTTTAAACAAAATTAACATGATTGATATAGAAAACACTGGATTTGAAATTCGAAAATGAAGTTATTTTTTCAAAAATTATAAGAGTAAAAAGGTTTCACATTTAAAATTTTGGTTTCTAGAGATAGAAGAGTTTTATTTTAGCTTTTTAAAACCAATTCGACAGTTACACAATAATGTGTGTGTGGGAAAATCGGAATACAAGAATATGTAATTATGTGCAGATATCTGTAGACACTATGTTCTACTAAAACTAGTAGTATACCAATGTGCCTACATGTTCTTTTGTCTTATTCTTTCTGAGTGAGCAAGGAAAGAGCAGCAGTGCAGCAGTGTTATTTTTCCCAGTAAATAATTTCAGTTAAAATGATCATTGCTAAAAAAGTATATTTCAGAAGTATTGAAATAAATGTTTACAGACATTTGGCCTTTATTTTTGTAACTGTCCGCATTTCTGTATGCCTAATAAGTCCCATGGCCTGTTTGGAATCATACTTTAGTTTTCCTACTCACTCCTATAGACTGTTATCATCGCATGTATTATTTCTGATAAGATAAAACGTCCCATGATATTTGCCAATTATGGCATTCCTAAATTGCAACTTTCTGAAAAGAATTGTAGAGCAAGTTTGAAATACTTAATACTTGCTTTAAAAAGAATGAATATATACTATCAACTATTGCTGCATAGTTGAATGGAAACCATTATATAGCTAGACATGGCATTATGTTATAAATAACTTAATGATTTGGTTTAAAGGACAATATTGATTCATTTAACTATTTATTCAACAAAATTGGGTTACATTTTGTAGCCATATAGTAGATATTTAGGGGTAAGTCTGATAAAATATTTTTCCTTATTATCTAGCCAGATAAAACATTATATTAACAACGATACGTTAGCAATGACAATGAATCGAGTGTCCTTAAAAAACAAAACACACATTACGTAACTGGAGGTGTCAACAGCAGTTTACAAAAGAAAACAAGTGACGAAATAGTTGTCTTTGCTGGTATTCTTTGTTGTTACTGAGTATATACATGCGTCACACACAATAGGTACTTAATAATAATCATAATAATAATGCTTTCTGTTCTGCATAGCAGAAAGAAAAGGATTGTTATAGTTTGACGATACGATATAAACTAAAATAAAATGTAAATTAGCTGACACAGAAATCGCAGGAATTATTGAGTGCACACGTAGGTCCATTTCATGACGTAGGTCTGTGCTTTGAAGAGAATAATTTTGTTGACTTGTTATCGAGCATAGTATAAGTGTATCACTCACTCTACTCACTCACTCACTCACTAACTATAAGTGTATGAATATATAGGTAGTTAGTATTATTATCTAGACGAGACAGATTATAGGACTAAGAGACTGAATTTAATGTTGGGTCATTTCGCTGAATTTAATCAGACGTAAGTAGGAGCTATTTATTTTCACTTTATGTTGCGTGTCTGATACTACCTTAACAGTACCTAGCCCTAGTAGTTATTATTTACTTAACAACTTCTCAAACAGTAAAATAGTTGGCAAATGTAAGTAGCTATAATATGGCTACGTTGTTGGTAGTTCCCATCTAGGTATGTGTGGTAGAATGACGTCATCGTCGTCGACAAAGGAAACGTTAGCAACACCATGCAGCATATTCTTCTGAACATATTTATGACTCCATGACTTTCATCGTTTAATAATTTTGTTAGGCATACGTCGTTTGGCATTGTGACAGTGTGGAGGTGAAATAATATTTCTGGCCAGAGTAAACTTTTAACCGGGTAGAATTCAAAAAACGGGACATTGTGCTGTCTTGCCGTGACAGATAGAGTAGTTGCTATTGACGTGATTGAGTTGCATGAGGTTGTTCCGAGCGAATAGATTAAATTTGTGGGAGTTGATACTACAATGAGTGTTTGCATCTCAATTAGAATGGGCAGCTTTACATCCGTGCCAGCAGTGCGTGAAGATGTTCAAGATGTAGACTTTGAGGTGGCTGCTGCGTCTACGAGGGAATCTTTGCTCAATCGCTGCTTGAATGAGTTACCAAGCACTCCAGCTCTTATCTCCAGAAACTTTGTCGTTCTTGATTCGTCTAATCATCCTAATGGAGAGGAACACGAAGAAGAAGCCTTTTGCGGACTGAAGAAGGTTCCTTTCATCTCTCAAGGTATTGTTGTCTTCTATTCTGCCCTTTGAACCTCTGAACGTGCCTGGTCCAGGCTCCCCTTCCCTGCCTCCCTCCTAGTTATCTCTGCTCTGCAAATTATTCCACTTTCAATTATAGTGCCCCGTAGAAACTGGAGCAGAGCTAAATGCAATTTACTCGAGGAAAACCCATCATCCACTTGTACATACGAAAATTATATGAATGCCTACTAATAATACGACTCCTGACAACTACAAACATATAATCTTTTACAAGACATTATGACATAATTAAAATCGCTAGACAGTTGTTGCATAATGTCGTGTAGAGTCACAAATAACCTACAGGGAACAGAACATCTCATGCTCAGTCTCCGCCATTCCTTCTTCCATGCAAATGTCTATCTCCAATATTATACATATAAAATACAAAGCAACGATAATTATAAGTTTTAGCTACAGAAATGTAGAACATTTAGAAGTGGCCCAAATTTCCTTGAGTATTTTATAGTATTTAATATTTGATGATAAATAAATAATGAGGAGAGAGCTACTACAGATAGGTCTGTTGTATATATCCGTGTCACTAGTCTCACTAGTCACTTGTATATAGTAGGACAGTAAGAGTAAGGGGTAGGTAGGTAAAAGGCTACTATTATGAGCAGTCTAGTTAAATCCCTAATTTGTTTGTGCTGTGATATGGAAGGGAGTCTGTTGTGAGAGTGGGAAGGAGAGTGTGCCATGCCAAAGTCTGGAAGTCTCAAGCTGCTCACTAATCGCAAGAGAAGCAACGATAAGTAGTGATTCGTGTATTAGTCGTCGTCTGACTATGAATCTAGTGTGTTCCTAATGCAGAGCATAATGGAAGAGGAAGAAGACGCTAGTGCCAGTGTTAGTGGCTATAGTGCTCTTTAAAACGGACATTGATAGCTCCCTTGTGGAATATTCACAAGGTTCAAGAAATTCAAGATGCAGCTTAGCATTAGGGATCTCAATGATTAGGGAAATGGTTTCGCTGGACTGTAACTGAAACCGCAATGGAAGGGCATCTCTCCCGCTCTCTCTTTCCTCCAGCACTTTCGATGATCAAAGAAAGACTCATCTTCCTCCTTACCTCAAAGATGATCATAATAAGGGTGAGTTTAGTTGACTAAACTCTCGTTTAGCTTAGGCTCCTTCCATTTATTATAAATGATAGAAATAAGACGCAGACAGGCAGAGCCTAGCTATTCTTAAGTAGTTCGACTCAAATCAACTCACTCAGCTCAACATCATCACAGACACTCTTCGCACTATAATAAATAGCCAGAAATAAAGCATAGCAGGCCAAGCGCCCGCCCGCCCGCCCGCTACTCATCCCTGCCTTCTACTTACTTTCTCCAATTATAGCCGCGCCAAGTACACATTTGCACTATCTAGACAACATCTAAAATCTAAACTGAAAACTAAAAGGAATCTCCCTCTTACCATTTTGCTCCTTGCTAAGTGCACTGGGCGCATAGTTCACTCTACTGTATCCAAGCCTTTACTTTAGCCTCCTTCCTTATGTCTTTTAGCATAGGAGAAGATTGAACGTCTTCTACTTCTTTGTCTTTCTCCAAATTGCATTCATTACACATTATCTCATTAATATTTCAACTACATACATACATAAATATGTATCTGCCTCTTTCTTATTTCCTACGCCATGCTCTACACTCTACTACACTCCAGTTCCAGTTCCTATGCTTCAGGCACATCCACTCGTCAGCTCCTCCACAATGGAGTGATAGCGTTTATTGCTGAACATCGTCTTACACCAACTCACACAACCCGAATGTCATCCCCGAGTAGACAGTGCCCTGCTAAGCTACTTATTGACTGTTTCAGATAGGCTAATGAGGAAATAATCTAATCAGAGATACGAATCATGCTCATTCACTTCTACTATTCATTGCAGCTGTTTTACTCACAAGTTACCAGTTACTTTTATGCCAAGCATTGTTTTTTGGTACAAGGACATTTTTGCAGGGCAGCCAGGTAAGAATTTGAATTGGTTCTGCTCTTTCTGCAAAGTAGCATATTAATTCCAAGCCATAGCCTCTGCCATTTTTATGCCTGTCATCCTCCTTGGCATATTGTTATTTCTCCTTGTATTAGATGTATTTAATATTTTGAATACCTGTGTCCAAAATGTATAAATGCTCATACGCAGCATTTTTTTTGATGAAAAGGACACCGTTTAAGTAAATATTTGTGCTTCTCTTTATAGAATATTAAAAATGCTACATGATAATGTAAAGCGAGTAATCATCTTAAAGATATTATAATTCTCTATATAGTATAATAGATGCATCTGTCCATAGAGAAATATTTCTCCACAGAAAAATAGTTTTGGCTTTTTAGTAGTTTTGTGCTATTTGTCAGTTTTGTGATTTTGTCAGAGTTAGGGGAGACTGCGAGCAGAGGTATGTAGAATGTAGGCACCTTCCTATAATATTATGATGTGTTTAAGGAGAGCTGTGAAAATGCAGAGAGTAAATGATGGAGTAGTGCCGTGACCTGGCCTGGGAGGCAAAGGAAGGCCGGGCAAGTAAGCAGGCAGCTCCCTGTAGAATATTGAATGAAATGTGTTCACGAGAAAATCCATCTAATGCTCTCGGGCTCTATTCTGTCTCTTCCAGGTTGCCGTTCAGAAGAAACAACAGAAAGCGAGAGAAGTGGCCGATTCCGTGTCCTCACGTGGAATATCCTCGCCCAAGGTATCCCTTTGCTTACCGTTTGAACTATTGCATTCCATGTATCTATTTAAATCCGCGAGCTCCTAATAGTTTGCCAACATATTGTAAAGTTGAGAGCCAATATATCATTACCATTCATTTATGCACGCCGCTCGGGCTAATTCCTCACCTTAGAAAACTCCAGAACAAATACGCCAAATATTATTACTAGCGATGTGGGCTACGCACGCACACTGCCAAAACCAACACGAAACCGAGTCTGTGTATGTAATATTATTTATATCGTTGTTACCTCCTCTGTGTAACTTGCATTTACAGTCTGTGAAATGGAAATGAGTGCTCCTGAGACAATGCAATGCCATGATAAGATTTCTCGGCAACAGTAGAGCAGAGAGCGGCTATTGTTTATTCCTGGAAGTAATTATTGATTATGTGCATATATATTTGCAGACTTATTGCTACATTGCACAAAAGTTACACAAAACTCACGCGTGTATAGGTAGAGATCGCCGTGAACGAACGAGATCGAGAAAGTAAGAGTGAAAGGAAAGTATAGTATTAGCTACATATTTGTGATTTTGTGAATGGTTGAGCATCCGTCCTGTATATACAGAAACACAGTATATGAATGTAGAGTAACCCTATAAGATTTGAACAAAAGCAGTTTGCTCTGATGTTAATAATAAGTTACGGAAAAGATTGGTTTATCTCCAGGAACACCACGCTGCAATGCTTTTCCTTTTTACCTTCAATAGCTTACTTAAGTTTAGAGGTGGGCAATTTGAACAAATTCTAAACCCTACCCTTGTAATCTTCATCTGCAAAAAACAGATATTTTTTTGGAATTTTCGGTTGTTAAGTGCTAACAAAGAGAAACTATACATTTTGCTGTTAAATATATGAACTCATCATTTACTTGTCTTTAGTGTAATGCAAATTAAACCGAGCATATTGAAAATTGTTGTAAACGTGGCTGACAGTTCGTAAAATTAGTAATAAAAATGTGTAAGTGTAGCAGAGAGAGATGTCCTTGGCTTGCGGAAGTATATTAGGGCTAGGGCAATAATAAGTAAATGCATGCTAACGACTAAAAAGGGAGGGTGCAGTTTTGAGAGTCTACGGTATGTAAATGTAATAGGTAGATGCTAGTTCATTTCGTTTGAACATTCCCCACAAACCATTCGGCATGAGCCACGCAATTATTTAAATAGTAAACTAATGTGTAAAGAGGTACGAATTGCAAATTACGTCTATTGGATTATTGGCAGCGTTAGCAGAAGGTCATGACAATTTCGTGGGAATACCAGACGGCACTCTGAATTGGACGGCTCGTCGCCTTCGGATACTTCACGAGATTCTCATTTACGATCCCGATGTTGTCTGTCTTCAAGTACGTCTATTCTATCTATTCCTTTGTCTCCAAAAGTGCTTCTCTATCCTATTATTCGCTTTCTATCTCATTCTGTTTCTATCTGCCTTTCCCATTTTCTCTTGTTTGCACTACTTCTTTGCTCTGCTCTCCTCGGGGAATACTATTCCTTCTTGATCATCGTAACACGACTGAGGCCTAAAGGCGATAAAATGCTGCATGCTTCATACACAACCCACTACTCACTCTATATTGCATTGCACTGACACAGAAAAACAATATTAAACTCAAACAGTCACCTATTAATCAAACCTAGCAGCTCTCTGATTTTCAACTCCAGCTAAAACACTCGTACGAATTTTACGTGGAAAAATTACTCTCGGTTCTCAGTAATTTCATTTGATGTGCAGTCTCCAGAATATCATTTTCATGTCTTAAATTGTTTCCCTTCCAACTTTTCCTGGAAAATATCTAAACGCATTTGACAACAGGGGACTGATATTGAATTGCTCTGCTGGATTTTAAAAGGAGTCCGCATATCAGCACTGTGCTTTTAATTTTGTGCCTCCTGAATTCTTTTGACTCTTTTTGACTTCTAGCTTGGGAATATTAATTATATAGAAAAGTGTAAATTGCTTCTGATTGGTTTGTTGTTTCTTTTGGTACCTACAGGAAGTGGATCACTTCAACTTTCTCAATTCGTGTCTGACTTCACTAGGCTACCGTGGGGTATTTTGTTCTAAGCCTGATTCTCCGTGTATTTATGTAGCAAATAACAACGGTCCCGATGGCTGCGCACTTTTCTATCGGCGTGAAAAATTTGACTTGATCTCTGCTTCAAGCCGAATCCTAGAGATTTGGAGAGTACAATCCAATCAGGTCCGTCCTTCTCCATTAACCTAATATTTAAATGTATTGAAATTAAATGAAGTCTTCCATTTCATTTCCACAGAGATATTATTAAGTACATCTCTGTCCTTAAGACTAACTTTAGCTATCTATAAGATGACTTTCCCTTTTGAACAGCTTCATAAGCATTTCAATGAATGCCTCATCGGGTGAAAGCACATGAATATGGAATAAAGTCAAACTTTCTTTTTTAAGTAGGAATTAAGGCTCTCTTTGGGGGATTTGACGTAATCTTCCTAAGGTCACCTTTATCTCCCTAATTCCCACTCTTCTTCCCCAAATCTCACATTAGAGTGACATTAGAGAGAGAGACGGAGATGGAAAGAAATCGTTAATTCATGAGTGTGTGAAATTCAAGTCTCTTATCTTACAGGTGTGTATATTCGCCAATCTCCGTCTTCGAGACACAGGACAACAAGTCTGTGTGGCCACAACTCATTTGAAAGCTCGTCAAGGAGCATTGCTAGCGACTATGAGAAATGAGCAAGGGAAAGATATAGCCAATTACTTGACTGCTTGTGGCGCCTCTTCCAAACCTCTAGTTCTCTGTGGTGATTTCAATGCCGTGCCTACCGAGCCGGTCATTTCTACCGTGAAGACCAGGTAACGAGCTCAACAATCTTAATGAGACTTCAGCCAATAAATTCCCCTGTCCTTCTCCCTCCGATTTTACGAGGAGAAAAACAAAGGATCGGCTCTCCGTCCTCCTTTTACCCTGTAATATCCCAACTTTCTCTTCTGCCCGATTTCCCGTTTTCTTCTTACACACTTACTTTCTCTATAGCTACTAATGTAAGTGCATTTGTTCGCAGACTCGCACTGGAAAGTGCATATTCCAAACTGTACGCAGGGGAAGAGCCGCCTTACACTACATGGAAAGTCCGTACTGACGGGGAGTATTGCCATACCATAGACTACATTTTCTACAACAAGTATGATTTACACATAAAAACAACTTTCTCTCCGCTTTCTCTTTTTTTATCTGGAAAAGTTTGTTCGGCAACTGTTTCACTACTTTGAATTATTTCTTTATGGCTGTAATGATTTTTTTCAGACATTGTGACATAGAATCTGTTCTCTTGTTACCAACTGAAGAGCAAGTGGGTCACCCTCGTCTTCCCAATCTGAGCTATGCTTCTGATCATATAGCCATTGCATGTGATGTTAAAGTTAATTAGCTCTATTGTTACAATCAATCATTTTTATAAGTGGATATATATATAATCTCTATATTTTATTCCTCATTTTTATAAACCGATGAAAATTTTGGTTCACCAATCTCTGCAAACCTCAATTATTGTCTCATCCTCATTGTTGTTTCAATAAAAACTTCAATATGATTGACAGTCGTCAACTGTAAGTAGATTAACATATTTACTATTTTAGGTGGATTATGTACCAACTTAATTCAAGTTTTGTTGTTTTACAAAATTACCACTTCTACGCAGCTTAACCAATATAGTAAATATATTTTCTATATTACCATACGTATTATTTGCGTAGTATAGATATGTGAATGTTATCTCATCAAATATGATTTCGATGATAAGCATTTTTCAAAATTCCATTATTTAAATATGTATAGCATTCTACTTCTAGTACTAGTGTACATAGCCTAAGATTTTTTATATTTAAGTCGAGTACTACATAGATACGTTTATTTTGTGATGTCAGATCTTCCTAGCTTTATGTTGGTAGAAGAAGTTGCAAAATTATTTTTATTTATGTAACTAATGTGAATTTCAATGCACGCATAATAATTTTCATATAATAACTGTGTCATAATAACTTTCTTTTGTTGAAAAGCTCTAAAGCCTTTCTAAATTTACAATTGAGCAACTGTTTATAAAACTAGCCAAATTATTCCTTCTTCGAATCATTCAAATTTGAAGAGTGAACGAAGTAAATAAGTAGCATAATATTTCTGCTGGAAATGTAATTATTTTGGGTGCTCTACAATTAAGTGTGAACCTTGTATTTAAAACTTCAAATCTTAAAATTATTACATGTGCAAATATTTTTTTCTCTATTGGAAGAAATGTGAAATCCCTGTTTTGTTTGCAGCATGAAAATTAAATAGATAATGTGGTCGTGTGTGGGAAGAATACAATCATACAAACCCCTGTGTGCAATTCCGTTTTTGAAAATCATTTTAAATTGTGTGTATTACCGAAATGTGGTAAAGATTTACGTAGCGACACCGCTAAACTGTAAGATAATGAATAAATAAATGTATAAAAGAAAATCCTTTTCAATTAGCCTGTGACATTGGCTTTATTTGGCCCCCAAATTCGGTACAATACAGATCGCATAGTCAGAATAAATCGTCCTGAATCAAACACATTCATATTTTACTCCTACCGGTAAAGGTATTTCATAACCCCAAAAGAAAGCAGGCCGACATTAGACTAGCACCTTCGGAAGGCAATCATAACTACAAATTTTGCAAGCGTTCTCTGATTTCCCTTCAGCCGCAGATCTTTTAAGTTCACAGTTTACACATTCAATTCACGACCGACTATCTGAGGTTACTTTTAGCAAAATTTTATAAGAATCATACAAGTTATTGTAAAATGTATTTAGTACTACTCTCTACTCTTATAAATAATTATAAACGTTAATTCATGTTACTTAACAATTCAGAAAATGGTAAACAATATTTATTTACTAATGGTTATTCAAGACTTAATGGTAAGTGTAGTGGTAATAGATTTTCATGTGTGGATTAATAGGATTAATTATTGAGGGAGTAGACGCATGGTGTTACATTAATCAATACTTATCCGGAAAGGAAATGTATTATCGGAATCGTAGCCCTTTCCCCTCATTCTTACTACTGATCATCATTATTCACTAGTACATTTATTTATTATAGAACTTCCAATGCTTTTCTCTCTAAAATCTCTGAGCTAAACTCATGCTATGTAAATTAATCAAATAATTCAATGAAGGAGCTAATTTAATCATTTGTATTTAGAACTGCTGTAGTGTTTACAATTAATATGAATGACTATGATTTATATAAAAGTATGCATTGCATTATTTAACGTCCAAGACACGCACGAGCAGTAGACGAACGAAGCAGTAAGCTTGAAATAATTAGAAAATATGTCTGGTAAATTACAGAGGGTATTATTATGACAGTAACATTAATTGAATTGAACGAGCAGACAAATGATTTCGTGTAATCTAATTATCACTCCTAACATAACACAGAGCCAGTCCTAAGTAAATTTAATTCATGTATTTAATCCATGTATTATTAGATCGTAAATCAGGACGGTTGCCGAGGCCAAGTCAGGTAGTGTCCAGTTGGAAGCCATACACTAATATTATAAGATCATACTCGTTGTATTGTAAATTGTAAGCCATACGTACCTATATTTAAGTACCATATTATTATTATCCTTCTCAATAGACAAACAGACTAATAATGACTTTTCTCTAAATTTCTCTAGATACAATTACTATTAGTTGTGTTTAATGTAATATATAAACCTAATCTAGATATAAGATGCTGTAGTTATATTATGTAATCATGGTATTGGTAGGGTTATGTATGTAGGTAGTTGTAGTAAGAGAGACGGTGGCCTTCCAGGGTTCCTTCAGACTTGCTTTTCCTGATCAATAACTGTAACAATAAATTAGACTCAATTTAGCTCAAATATTCATTCCCACACGTAAACCTCATAGCATTTAATAGTTACTGCTCCGTAACAAAAGACTATTTAAATTTCATCCCGTTGCGATTCTCGTAAAATGCCTTGTTGAGAGATCCCTATCGTCTAAGTACAGACACACTCAACAACACAATGGCCAAAGGAACAAGTACAAATGGCATTTATTCCATAAAGAAATTTAACTGAGATGGATTGCTCATTGAACTTACCCTCTTTGGTAGGCAGAGGATTTTTCTCTTGAGTTTGGGCATGCTTAAGTTTCTTAACGTCGAAACTTTCAATCCCTTCCCTCATGTTCTGTTGAACTTTCTCGCTTTCAATTACTGTACAAAAAATGTCATTATTGATTAAGTAAGCGCCATCATAAAAACTGCTACATAAAAGTCACTTTGACATCCAATAAATAATGTCAGTTTTTCCTTATTCCAAATATAACCACTAATTATTACAGAAGCAAATAGAGTTGGCTTCCATTTATACGATTCCCAGAATAGTATGGGCAGGGAATTCTAGTCAGTGGCTACAGTTAATAATAGTTTACATGGGAATGTATTTAATGGAATTGACGTGAGCAATAATTAGTAGCTGAGAAAAATAATTGTCTACTTGTTCATATGTGTAATTATCTACTTAGATATAAAGCCATAATCACTGGTTATAGGAAATTAACATGTAATTAGCATGAAGGAAGACACAAGCAACAAAATTCTAGTTGGTCAGGTCAGTGGCCAGCGTGTTTTTAATAATGAGTACGTGCCAATGCCAACTTGAATGAGCTACATGACAATAACAGCACATAAAATATTAAGTGGTTATTTTTGGGTAGAAATAATTTATTGTGCTCAGAATGAATGAGTTAATATCCTTACCCTCTTGGTCAGGCAATACAATTTTCTCTTGGGTCTCCGTGTGTTTTAAATTGCCTTGGTTGAATCCTTCAACTCCTTTCAAGATTGCCTGTTGCGTCTTCTCAGCCGCAACATCTAATTATAATCAGATCACGCTACTTACAAATTTAGTAACAATAATAATATTTCACGACTTGCATATCGACCTCATTAATTTACGTCCACCCTCGTAACGTGTGGGGAAAGCAAATTGTCCGACACAAGATTCCTTATCATTTCTTTATCCTTCCATATACATAAGTACGTATTATGGAAAACACGTCATAAATATTTGTAGAGGCACAGGTTTTTATTAACGGCCTGTGTCCGGGTAGAAGAAAACAAAGAAAAAGGCAATCAAAAGGAACGGCATATAGGTAAGTATGTGGATAGAGACTGGATCTATAGGTAATTATAAATAGGTAGGTGGCTGCCGTCAAAGGTAAAAATACATAACTGATAACATAGAATGACAGAGCCAAGACATGACATGACATACATGCATGACCATATATCATGACTGTGCTCGCTAAAAGCGTTAAAAAACAAGTTCCCTACCACAGAAAACTCTCGCTTAGCTCTGCACACAAATAAATGCATAACACACAAACAGCATAATGAATTAAACTTTTCCATTTATCGTGTTATTCGAGGGTTGTTCTCTACAAATAAAAGGTGTACACATAAAATCTCTTTGTAGCCACAGTACGAGGTCATGGCGCCTGTAATATGTAGGACCCAATAAACTCAGGAACAAAAATCATATAAAACTGGCAGGAGTAAAACAAGAAAAGCTAAGCCTGATATTAACGTCCATATTGCCTTAAATGAAAAATAATATGGCCATAGCAATTATAATAATAAAAATTTGGGAAGTTTAAGGCATGTAACTCCTGGCATAATAAAATGCACTAATTGGCACTGTGTGTGTAGCCTTAGTGTAAATTATTCCTAGATCCGCTCCAGTTTATATGCAGACTCGTGTTGAGTGAGATTTGATTATTTTTATAGGGAGTCTGATAAAAGTTGGCTACATAGAGGCTAGAGGTTATAGTAAAGTTAGGGGATATTGCTGTTGGTATGACTTTTGACGTACGTCGTTCTCGTATAACTTTGTGTAGGAGTGGAAAATTCGGAAATTAATGAAATATAAAATAAGAATAAAAACAGTGCTGAACCTTGTGCGTTGGGTAGTACGACTTTTTCGCTCGTGGTTGTGGGTTTCAAGCCTTGTTCTTTGTCAAAAGACTCCAAGCCATGAATTAGCTCAGTGTGCTGGCGCTCTTGCTTCACATCTTTGCGTGCAAACAAACATAATCGTGCAAAACATTACATTTTAACTAAAGTCGTGGTTCTAGTAGTCATCTACTACTCTATTAAGCGGAATTTTATCATGCAATGCAATGGAAACTACTAATACAGAATGTCTACATGCACATACGTGTAAATCACAAAATGCATCTAACAACAAAACAACAAACTTCCAAAACTACTACAGCTACATAAATAGAATTATTATTCGGACTAAACACTTACGGAGCAGCATTATACAAAAGCAATTCAAAAAGTAATGCTACTATTATTCTACTATAAATGCAAATGAAAATACATTCACATAAAATAAAAGTCCTGAAATGGATTTGCTACCATTTAAGCACTTTAATAATTATGCACACTTTCAGTGTAAATGTAAATTAATATTTTCAGGGAATGAATGCAAATGAATGTCCAAGCGGATATAAATAATAGAAACGGGAAATTAAAATGAATTACAAAGATAGCTCCATCCTTCTATTTAGATGCAATTTCCTATTCACACGTTCCCATCAATTCCGATCCCATTTACATTTTATTCTCCAGCACCCGACTATTTATAATCTTTTAAGCAAGCAAAAGGTTAGCAACAATAAAATGGACGCAGTTCTAATCCCAACCAGACGCTCTTCACAAAACCCAGAGAAAGCTACCGAATTCCTTTCTTCGCATAAATTACTGATATGGAAAGGCTAACGATAAGCTTAAATAGCATAAATTTGCTTAAACAATTTACATTATATTATTTTTCTGTTTTGCATGCAGGAGCGTGTAGTTGGACAGCCCAAGTCACACTCACACTTTCTGCAGCCAAAGAATGAAGCTCTCTCTGTTCAGCCGATGCATTTCTGTGCGTCATTGCAAGTAAAGTACCTATGTGCTGTTCGTGCGACTTCCATACAAAATCAATGCTTTCGCTCTGTGGATACTACACACACGTAGATTCTAGAGCTTACATGAAATTTAATATTAATGAGTCACAAATGACAAATTGAATAGTTCGTCTTTGTGCCAAACACAATTCACATTCTACTATAAATGCATAATTATTGCATAAATACGAAATGCATTAGTGTAGTAACATCTTACAATTCCAGGAAGGCATGCAGATCGAACAGAAAAGACTTTCATACGCGGATTTGCAGATAACAACGGAACTCGTGCATTACATTTACCAAAAGCAAAGCATATAAAAGTATAACATGCATCTATCATGTAATACAGCAAAGGATTTATAGATTTACTTAGTTTCGTGTGACTGAATGCATGCAGGCGCCAAATTGTGTGAATGTAGTAAATTATATACACAATATAATAATATTATTATCTCTTTGTGTGTGTTGTGAATGGGTGATGCTAATATTCCTACTCCAATAAATCTGTGTCTATTTACAATTGTATAATATTATGAAAGATTAGAGTGTGAACAAAAGGCTGTTTGTTGTCTAACATTGTTTCAGTTAGTGATGTTCGGTGATTCTATTATTATTGTCTATTGTGTGCATGTGCATAGGGATATAATGTATGGCTGAGGTAGAGGAGACGTCGGTGTATTATAGGCAAAGGCTGCACATGGCTTTGTCTGCCGTATTTTGCTAGTTTTTGAGAAGAAATCAGAGGAAGAGAGAAATGCCGGCTATTGTTACATGGAGGACTTGAGTATAATCTGGAGGATGTATCTACGTAGTGGCTAGGTAGTTTTCCATTATAGAGATGGAGACGTAGATAGTGGGGCTATAAGGAGGGCAGGAGTGGAGGCTGGTGAAAAGCGTAGTAAATAGGGGAAGGATCCGTAGATCCGAATACTAAATAGGAGAGGGAAAGATAAAATCTTAGGATGTCTACTAGAAAACGAGCATAGAATTAGGAATAGGAAGGGCACACATAATTCGCTATAGCGGAATGGGCCCGTTTGCTAGGGTTGCGTTGAAATTCCATGGCGAGCCTCTATAGGGCTATTATTGGTAGTTGGTAGAGTTGGTACATAGTGCAGTGCACACACATTGTATGTGTATGTATGTAATAAGTGCATCTCGTCCTCTATAGAGCAGGCAGATATTAGATATGTGTTAGCCCATTAAATGCTAAAAGTACATAGATTCTGTTCTGCTTTGTTCTGTGGCAAAGCCGTGCCCATTTACCCATGAATGAAAAAGCAATGTTGAATGTGCAATAGAGTAGCAGAATTTCAAGTGCAGAATTTAATACCGGCAGCTGTTGGAAGCACAATTTTCTCATGAGTAGAAGCCTTCTTCATCATTTCTGGTTTGAACTGCTGAAGCTCAGACTTCAAGTCAGCATCCACTTTGGGCAGATTTTCTAAAGCAGGTGACCCGTTTTCTGCCATATTGTCTGAAAGCCATAAAAGTCGAGCAGCAATTAATGAATGCTCCACTGAAACGATCGTCTCATTCGCCTAGCCTCCCTCGCTCCGGCCTATCTGCATCTCTTCTACCTTCTTCTTCCCCAAACTCACTCACTAACTATCACTAAACCAAAACTAACTATTGACTATAGCGCCAATACATTTCTTATATGCAAAGGTAATTCCCTTATTCTTTCTTCCATCACATCACATCACATTTTCCATCCTACACACTCTTAGCAACTCTTCCAACCTAACTGCCATTATATTCGAGGAACAGCATGTACTCGCGCGCGAGGACCTCTCCATACCATCAGCTAAATAGTAGCTCTGCTCTTCAAGGTAGCTGCAGCTAGAGAGCTACCCGTTAATACTGTGCACGGCAGAGTAGACATGTTGAATCAGTGGTTGGAGGAACGGAGATTCAGTTAGCATTTCTACAACTGTAGATAGTGGTGGTGGGTGCACGGTGCACGCTATGCCGAGGCCGAGAACCCAAATACTTTCTGCTCCTCTCGGCTCCACTGACATCCACATAATATCTAGATCTTTCCAACTCCCTTCCCATATTAGGCACACTGAAGACGAATCCGCTAAAGTGAGCCAAACCTAAGTATTAAACTTAAAAGATTGACCTGCTCATTCGTTTGTAGCATCCACATTGCTCTGCAAGACTGCTGTAGCGCATTACCCATCCCATACCATCGATAGTTTTACCAGTTTTGCAAAAACTATCGTATCCATTATGTTACCTTGTCTCACTCACTTAATTACATAACCATTATCCTATTTAATTACGTAAATATTACTTATTTCATCTCTAATTCCTTTCCTACTTTCCTTTTCCTTCTTAATACTCTTTTCGAAATCTATTGGTATAAAATCTCTAATATTTTTGTAAATATTTTTATGTCTAGTAATGTCCTCATATTTTAGTTTTATCTGCGTAGCTGATGCTCTGAAAACAGAGCATCAACTCTTATTTTCTTACATCTTAGAATTTAGTCTTAAGGTAAGTAAAGATATTTGAATTCCATTCTGAGTCATAAAAGTCATAATTGGTCGGAAAGAAATTGTGCAATTTTACTGTGAATAGAGCATTTATTTTTTAAATGCCAGAATCAGAAACATAAACTTGAGCGTAGTGCACGCAGGTGTGAGTAGAATATTGTGAATTTAGTAGGATGTCATGGATTGTAGAAAAGTTTTATTTCTAGTTATGCGACAACCATGTATAGTCTTAGCTTGTCCGAGAGTTAGTTTTATGCCTTTTATTAATGTATTTGATAGGAAGTCGTAATTCTTTGTGGGTATTGGGTATACAGAGAGATACAATTAGTACAGTGGAATAATGTAGCTCCCGAGAGGAGGACTTGTGTAGCCCATCAGTCTCCTATTAGATTACCATATAGGGAGTGACAGTAGTTCTGCGGTGAATTGGACGTCATTCGCTTTTGAATTAACTGTCTATTACAGTGACCATTTTCATTAGATTACAATAAGTTAGGTCCACACTATCTGTGAAATTGGTTGGAAGGAAGTGAACAAAAACCAAAGCTCCCAGTGCAAACAAGAACTATAGAGCTCTGTACTATTATCTGTCGCATTAGTACATTATTAATATAACTTGTCCACATTACAGCTGCAATGAACATAAACTTTAATCTGGCTACACTCTGAAAACCCACGATCGGTCATCACTCAGCCAGGTTTATTTGACGATTACGCGTATTCACTAAACCACACCATATTAAGGACAGAATAAAATGCCATTCAATATAACTTCCAAGAAAATTCCTATACAGCGATAATAAATTCTGTTTATTTCAGTTTATAGCCTACTTGGTATGGTCTGCGTGGGCAATTCCCATAGATAAATCCCGATGTCTAATAGTTTACGTTGAAATGGTAAAATGTACTCGTTCAAGGCTTTAAATATCCTAGAAAGGCACAAAAGCCAAAATATATTAACAATTTTCAACATTGATTTCCTTTCAGACTTAAATTCAAATGTCAAATTGGTTACAGTCATGTGAAAAGACATTTTGTCTGGATAAATTCTTCTATGGAGATACACATCTCTCAAGATTCAGAATATGTTTTTTTTAATGGATTTGAAATCATTTACATGGCCATAAGGATTGATTAATTTTCCCAAAGGTTGTATTGGCAAAGAATCTTGCTCTTTTGATGGAAATGTATCAGAAAGGTTTAAAAGGAATGAATGAGGAAGATGATGATGGGGGAAAATAGTTACAAAGGGTCTCTCTAGGAATAGTACGAGTACAAAGGTGGCCAGGATGCAAATAATTTGTAGTTGAATGAAAGGCTCTTCTTGAGGAAGAATGAAAGGGAACGTGCAAAAATTTGGAGATATAACTTCCTTATCTAAATATAATGATGGTGCTGAAGTGGAATTTTATTGTTAGAATAGGAAGAAGGCAGAAGTGGAGTCTGGAGAAGTTCCGAATTCATTTCGTTCTCTCTCTCTCTCTCTCTCTCTCTCTCTCTCTCTCTCTCTCTCTCTCTCTCTCTCTCTATCTATTCATTTCGTTCTCTCTCTCTCTCTCTCTCTCTCTCTCTCTCTCTCTCTCTCTCTCTCTCTCTCTCTCTTTCTACCTACGACCTACGGGAGAATGATTTTGCATATGCAAAGGATTCGCTACTTACATCGATGGAGGGAAGGGACGGGAAGGCAGTCGGTAGGTATCTGTTGGCTGACTTAGGCTAATGTGGCCTTAAATAGGAGCTGAGAGCGAGGGAAGGGAAGGAAACCCACACAGCATAGTAAATGAATGTCTAGTCTATGTGAGTGGACAGAGGCGGAGAGAGCGAGGGAGAGGTGCTATTCTGTACAAGTAGCTTAGATTATATTCCATTCTGTAGGTTGCTTGGTGAAGTTTGCAAAAGCGAATTCCACTCTGCATGTAATGCAATAATGTGATGTTGTGTAACATAAGAGGAAGGAAAAAGGGAGAAAAGCCAGCATCACCACAATTTCCGTTTCGTACACATTACTACATTGTGCTGCATGTTGCATAGAAATAGTTGGGTAACTTACAAGTTACAACACATTACTTCTATATCTCCTTCGCCTTGGAGGACGGACTCACTACTCCCCCACTCGTCCACGTCCACGGACTCCAGCCATAGACAACTAAGCATAGCAACCACTGCCACTACTCGTACTACTACTAGAACATATCACTCTGTTCTGTCTATGAAATAGATAGATACGAGGATTGGTCGAGATGAATCCTAGTCCAAGCAAACTACAGAATAAACTTGAAATCCAAATTTAACTAAACAAACTTGAGGAGTAGTAATGTGTTGTGGCTTTGGCTCTTTCCTATCACTCAAATCCAAAGAGTACATGAGGAGAGAACCCCGATAAATTCCAACTACAATTTGGTGTCTTTCCAAATCAAGTTAACATGAAACCCGATAAAATCCACTCACACAGTTCACTGATATTTCTTATATGCATCCGTCTCTATCATTTCCCTATAACAATGCACCGCAGCAGGAGCAGGAGCCAATGCTCGAGTCCAACTAGAGGAAAAATGCATGTAATCGAGATGACCACTAGAGTAGGACTCTCTCTCTCTCTCTCTCTCTCTCTCTCTCTCTACAGTTCCAAATGTAGGTACATACATAAGTATAATAGGATAGCAGTTAATTCCACAGGCAGACAAAGTACTAATATGGCAACAGTACAATTGCTCACTCAGAATTTCTATGTAATCCCAAGTCCATAGAATGCCTGCCTGCCTGTGCTACACTATTTCTGTTTACTCTACTAATAGAGAAGAAAGAGGTCCGCTGCTGGCTATTAGTGCAGCCACTTTTTCTCTCGAAATCCTTACGTGAGCACAAATGTGGATTTGATTGAATATAATTCCATATTATACAGTTCCTAAGCTCAGCGGTCAAAGTTGAACGATATAGGTAGCCATTATTATTATGTGCCACATGAAATAATGACATTAAATTACGAGCTAAATCTTTTAACGATTATGAGCAGGTTGAAAGGCGAAGCCGGTTGAAATTAATGCCACATCTCTAGTTTCCAAAACAGTCGACTACGAGTGTACGAGTAGTCGACGGAGACATTTAATACTGATTGATGGTCAACCACTTGCTTTGCTACTTAGCAAATACTAATGCACATAGTCAACAAAGTGCACTGGAATAGATTAAATAATTATCAGCCTTATTTATGTTCAATGAAGGGGAATTATTCGGGGTCATGAATTCATTTTGACTCTTTTATGTGCCTACACCATACAACTCCACTCGGTCACTAACACTCACACTCACTCTCAAGGAAAGTTCTAAAAGAGAAGATGAAGCTGCTACATAGCTCATTGCGAGAAAGAGAATTCTCTTCAAGTTCACGCCCGAATGGAATAAATGCGTGGGCGGATTAAACAAGTTTCAGACTTAGCATATTAGTTTAGCAATGTCTGCCTACCTGTCATTTTTCGATTGTGGAAATTCACTACGTACCCTGATGCACTATCCGACCGAGATGTGTGCATACTTTTGTGTGTCTTTATGAACACACACCACACCACCAACATCCTTCGTTCTCCATCCTCTTGCCGTTGAGATGGATGGATCCATTGCATCTGTCTCTCTCTCTCTCTCCACATACGAAACTAACTCTTCTAGGAGTCACTGTCAAGGTCAGCGAATGATAATTTTCTCGAACAGTGTATTACATTACATAGGAATTCTAGTTCTTTCGTACACACACACATTGTACTTTATGCATTATGTACATTACTTACTAATACAAATACATTTAATTTTCTTGTTTTTCTACACTGCTACGTGAGCGTCGTGGGATTTATTACTAGCGTTTTGTTAGTCTTACCATTGAACAAGTCCTCACTATATATTATACGTTCTACCTAAATCCCATAACAGAATGCAAATATGTAACCAGTACCTGCAATAAAAGATAAACTCTAGTTGCCTATATTAGTTACATGTACAACGGCTCCATATGTATCTATGTCCAAACTGTATCTATGTAACTATAGTCAGGCAGACTACAATCCTCATTGTCATAATGAGCAAAATAAGAAAACCCCAAAACCTGATTTTCCTTAGCGTTTTGATAATTTTACTGGAATTTTTCGTATATAAAAAATAGTGGCTAAAATATTTCTTTAAAATAAAACTACTTAATTACTATTCAATTAAATAGCTATTAAATTAAATTTTAAATGCGCCACGATCGAGTTAGTAGTACAGCGTTTCAATGATCACTTTTCCACAGAGGGCTGCTATTTCTACCGTAAAATTCTAGATGCTGAACTATGCCATTGGACTGCAACATATGGCATGTATTTTTTACTCTTTCTTTAGTCCATTTTTGTGAAAACAGATGGAAGAGATGCATCTGCTTAAGACGACACAAAAATTCGAATGTTACTAAGGAGCGATTAAGGAAAGAATGTAGTGGACAAGTTGTTAGGGCTCCTCAAGACGACAGAGTTGTTGAATGCGAATCGCATTTTGCTTTTAGGCGATTTCATTGTTGGAAGGAAAGCACGTAGCTTTAAATATTTTGAATGTTGCAGATAAAAGGGGAGGCAAATTGGCTGAAGTGCTTGCATTGTGTTTACACAAAAATAGAGAATGCCAGGACTGATAATGAAATGGACTAAGGCTGACGCTGATAGGAAAACAAAGGATTTAATGAATACAAATAGAATAGACAGAAGAGTTCTGGAAATGTACAAAGTAAAACATAATGGGAGAATCCTGGAAATCCATTCAAATGTATCTTTATGTATTAAGTGTAGTTCGTGGTGCAATTCAGAGTCTTTTGATGTGAGCTGGAGTCCATATATCCGAAAGTGATCATTCTCGTGGAGCAGGGAGCGTTGCGTTCTCTGCCGATTGACTTAGATCCGAACAGAAGACCATAGGATGGCACAACAAATAATTGGCCAGAAAGAAAGAAGGAAAAGGAGCGTTGGAAACGGGTAGAAAAGAAGACGACGGTGGTGGTGGTGAGTGGGTATTGCGACTTTGTTGGTGCTGCCGTGAATGGGAGTGTGTAGACTCCGTAATATAATTGTATTATTTGCAGGCAATAGGCTCCCTCCTTATATTAAGCCAAACAACACAGCCTAGCCTACTCTGTCTGTAGGTACATGTACATCTTACTTAGTGGAAGATGTATCTTTGTGGAGATGATCCTCCACCACTCCGTCGTCCATAATATTCCATCCTCTAGCCAGACAGAGAGAGAGAGAGAGAGAGAAAGAGGCTACATTTATTCTAAACTCTAGGCTCCCTCACTCACTCAGATATTATTATAGTGAGTGATGCTATAGGAAGAGTAGCAGTAGACTTACGTTAGGTTAGAATCAAACTCGACTCGTTCGCTTCGGATCATTTTGATCAGATGGAAACTACAAAGGGCGTTTGAACAATAAGAATGCCGAATATACTCGAACAAATGGGTTTTGAATCCCAAAAGGATTGTACTAGGAGATGTTAATCCCACTCCAATCATGATTATCTCTAAAAAGAGGAAATGAATGAGAAACATATAAATATAAGTAGGCAGGTAGGTACAACGTACAACTAGCACTAGCAGCCAGTACCAACCACTCTTCCGTCGGGTATTCCACTATCCTTATGAAAGTGCCACAGCAAAAGCAGTGCTCTGTAGACTCAGTCTGACTGCATATAAAATAATATTCTTCTAGAGACGCAGGGAGGTTTGTTAGCGTGTCAGAATCTGATATTGTTCCTTTTGGTACTGGGATGCTTTGGGTGTTCGATTTCATTAGCAAAGCGTGAAGGGCACCGCTCTGCTCTGGGGGCAAGGGCAGGCCATCCAGTCCAGGCCAAGAAAATCCAAATACGAATTGCACTCTTTCGACTGTGCAAGCGAGGCGACAGGACGAGCAAACAACTCTACAAAACCTATTATTGCCAATTGCAAAGAAAATCCTACTCCCTACTTTATTACTTGCTCTAGTATTAACGCTCAGAGACGAGAGCGTGGCGTGCGCTGTGCTCTGTATCAAGTTACCTACTCCCTCAATTATATTATTACCCTCTCTCTCTCTCTAACACTATTGCAATTTAAGACTAATAGCGTAATACCTGAGGCATCATTACATCTACCTGCCTCTACCTCCTCCTTAATAGATAATGCATGTAGCTAGTGGACTGCTTGGCTCCACAAAGTGTGACTAAACCCTTCCACTACTTACTTTTCGTCACTATTCCAGTTTTTACAAATGTATACTGTTTACTGATTTCGAAAAAGGAAATTAGTTGCAATATTTACACCAGCTGAGTCTTTTGTTTGCTAACGGGTCATTATAGGGAGTGAGTGAAGTGAGCAGAGGAAATTTGTCTGTTATGGAGCAAGGAAGAATGTCAATAGCTGCCTGCCAGATGCTCGCTCCCTCAACTTTTCCATTCCATAAGGAAATTTCTTCACAGGTGTTAGATAGCCAAAAGGTGAGCTATGAAGCTTTCTACGTCCTACTAGTAGAACTTTATTTTCATGTAACTACAGCGGCTTGCCCCACTGGGCAAACTCTCTTTAGCCATATATAGGAGGGAATTTGCAGTAATATGTAAGTAATACGCTTATTGCCTTCTTTGTAAGGTCAAAGAAGAGAACTGCTCATGGCACGACACAATAGGACAGCTTCATCTCTCTCTCTCTCTCTCTGTTTACTGAGTTGGAGATAGCAAAGCTATAGCTGAGGATTGTGGACTGAGTTGACGTTGACACTTTTCTAATCCTTGTCAAAAGTTGTATATACATCATGTAGTGTTCCCTTAATCTCCAATTCTAAGAAAACAGTAGGTACACTCGTACACTGCATAAAGCTACAGTTAGCTGATAATAATATTCGGCGAAGCTCTATTAAATGTTGCTACATGAAAATGTCTTTCTTCGGTGTACTACATCTGAATTGCTGTACGTATGCAATGTACGTGGAGTTGAGCATAAATCTCTCTCGCCATACATGTGCACAACTCATAAAGGCTAAAAGTCTACTGCCTGCAATAAATGTAGCCCAAACGTAATTTATGTACGCTCCTGACCAAAGAATATTTCCCTGACAATTAACTATATTATTATTATGCTCACCTCCATTCTATCTATGCAAATATTATTATTATACTTTATATCATTATTATATCCGGGAGCCGATTTAGTTTATAGTGAGCCTGAGCCAGCTCCATTTTCGCAATTTAATTTCTCCGGCAGAGCAGGACTCATGGACATTATAAATCTTGAGGCGAACAATACCTGTCTATATCCATGTGCTATAAGGTGGCGCTGAACTGAAAGGCAATTGCATTTAGCTATTTATACGTTTGCCTCCCATGCCATACACTAGCACTTAATTTTATCGTTTTAACTCCACTGTGAGTACTCACTCAGTACTGTACTCTATACATATGACTCATTGTAAATTACTTTGCATTCACTGCAATTACTCTGCTCTATAAATTGCATATGCATGCCAGGCAACTTCAGATTCCTTTCTATAAAACCTGCGTATTTTCATTACTCTAAGTATTGCACTCGGCGAACATTAAAGTGCACTACACTCTTCTAGATAAGCCTGCATTTATTTCATTCAGAATTAGGTACACATCTGCCAATTCTTAGCAACTGACACGACAGCAGCGTCAAACCCAACTAAAGATCTCAATTTGAACGGGAAAAGCAGAGATTGGTTTTGCATTTGCCTCATCAGGCAATAATATTAAAGCTATCTCTCATAAACTATATACATATATACTACTATATATAACACTATATACTATATAGTATAATATAGTGAGTGAGAGAGAGAATATTGGGAATACTTCGTTATAACTTTCTATCAATTTGCATCAGCGCCGAACTAGTCGTTTACAGTTAGAGTGTATGATAGGAATGAGTGATAGGATCCCTTTGCGACGGGATGATTGTGCGATGGGATGTTTGTCAAATAACGAAAATAGCAATTCATAATGATGATATGATAAGCTCAATTGCACATAGACTGGCAATCAAGAGAAGTGAAGTCTGAACGGCGTTGCATTGCATTTTGCACTAACTGACGATTGTGTTGCGGTGCGCGAGAGAGAAATGCTCTCTGGATTCTCGTGCCTATATGCATATAGCCATTTTATAGAGGTGTACCTACCTAGGTAAGATAAGTATATTTATAAGTGCTGTACCTACGTAGTTTATAGTTGCTCTGTATAGCCGACTCAAGTAGGTTTTATTACAGTTATTCAAAAGCACTAAATAATGAGTGTCGAGAGTAGAGAAGGGAATCGCATTTAATATCGCTTACGCTCCTCGAATACTTTAGCAAAATCAAAATATTACTCTGACATTACTACAATGGAATATCCATAATAAAGTCATGCCTCATGCCAATGCAATGTGATGCTGAGCACAAGATCGGGATGACTCTGTGCACGAGGAGAGCGATAAGATTGGAGGAAAAGGCAGGGCACGGCCTAAGTAGTGTGAATAAACTGTTGTAGTTGTAGTCAGTTAGTAAGGAGCAAGAGGACACATTAACATCATATAATTCTATTCTATTGCATTGCATTGTTGTGGGTAGAAAAACGTCAACGTGAACGTGGAAGAGAAGGACATGAGTCATTCAATCGTCAAGAATATTATGCTCAATACTCCAAGTTTATTTGCATTGCATTTGCACCTCTTCTTCTATTATTGTAGTAATCGCTGTGTTTAAGTGCATAGCTCGCTCGAGATTTATTGTGGAGAGTCGAGGACGACGGGGACGGGAGTTAGTTCTTCCCTCACTTTATCTGTGACAATAATAATGCGAAGTTTACGAACTATTGTTTGCAGTGTATTTACATGGAGCGAGAACATCAACGCAGTTTACAGCTCGCATCATCGTAATGATGTGCCTTCCTTCGCAATTTAATGTACAAATACACTCTGTAGTCATTCAGAAAATAATAATAATAATATGCTCGAATCTACGTAGTTACTTAGTTGTGTTATTATTATGAGAGTGTGTATAGTATTCGGCATATATTTATGCACGTCGCATTGTTTTACGTCGTTGTCGTTGATATTATAACTAGGAAGTTTGTAGAAACAAGAAGAGACGTTAGGAGTTGTCAGGATACACAGTGTAGTTAGTTACATTAGGAATGTAAGTCAGCAATCGATAATACAATGGTGATATCATTAAAAAGACCTGTGACTCTAGTGGAGTCGCTTTTCCCGTAAACGGGATATACTATATAGTAGAGGGAGGGAAAGACAAAGGGTCATTACATCCCTATAGATAGAAGTAGCGACTACAGAAGACAGAAGCTAGTGAGTTATAAAAACATAGCAAGCGTCACATTACATTTCTTCGTTAAGGTTCCTTGCCGAGTTCATGTAAAAGCTACAAAATATTTGCCCTCTTTCTCAGCTCGTCGCTAATGTACGAACTTTTTCTTCGGAAGAAGCATCACACATCTTAACTACATAGTACAACAACTTGACTTGACTCACATTAACTTGCAACTAACTACCTACCTATCTCCACCTACAGATATGATACCCTCTTCTTCTTCTTCGTCTTCTTCTTCTTCTTACTTCTCACTCTCACTCACTCGCTGCTTATGTAGAGGAGCTAACTTCTATTTCTAATGTTATCTCAAGCACAAATCCCTATACGGCATCTTATATCCACGACTCATTTCCGTACAACTCAAACAGAAATTATAAACTAACTATCGCACTTAATTCATAGGCATGAAGAGAGTGAGAGACATTGAAAGCCCTTCTTCCTCTATTTATTAAACGTATAAAAAGAAGACTGCACATCTCATCATCCTATAATTATCCATCCACTACTCTATAAGCTACGTACGTACGTTCTACGTAGGTGTTTACTAAGTATGTAGGTAGGTATTTAATTTGAGCGATGAGCTTAGTAGCACTACTGTCAACTTGCAAATGATTAAATCATTCCACTTCCACTTAAAATTTTATTACTGTACTATGAGATTCATTTATTTCATATCATTTCCAGATGAGTAATTTATAGCCCCGTCCTAATTAAAAAATTGTGCATAAAAAGTATCTATTTCCCTCAGAAAAACTACATCGAATATCTCGACTAAAAATAGATTATTTACACTTGGGAAAATACAGGTAAAGTACCTGACACAACAGAGTTCTATCTCGCAGATATCTCTATCTCTTGCAAATATTAATTTAGATGTCTTTTATGGTGCAAGAGGCCTCAATAAAAACTCAGCTCAGAGTTTAATTGAGTTTATTAAATCAAAATAAAGTTTCTTCTATGATATCGAGCAGAGTGCGAGTGTCAATAAATTAGGCGAGGCGAGAGGAGGATGAAATAGGAGACAAAATGCAAGGATGGCAGGGAAGTTGATAGTTGGTTTCTTTGGAAAGGCTAAGGATGAAGATAGGGAGCTAAGTTCTTAAGTTGCTAAGGAGTCAATTGAAGTCGGAGAGGGAGGATGTTCTATTCAGCATTATTATTGTAGTGTCTCTAAGTCTGTTCTGTAGTAGTGAGGAGTAAGTAGGTAGGACTTGGCCTATTCCTCCGTAGCCAGAGCCCTGTCCTCATCAATTCATCTACCTCTATACTAATAGCTACGTGTGTAGTGTGTGTCTGTGTATGAATGTACGGACTTGGATGGACGGAGAGAGAGAGAGAGAGTGAGGAAGCCTTGCTTGTTGGTCTTGGAGTAAATAAACTGCAAAGGAATGAACCCGAGCCAGGCGGGCGAGCGAGGCTGCTGGGAGCAGAGCTGGCAATGTGCAGAGAGATGTCGAGGAGAGGAGCCCATCCTCGTTCGTCAAGAACAAGGAACGGAGCAACGAGCCTCGACTGATATCTAACTGTCCATATATCCTGTCTGAAAACTTCTTCACTAACTCATCTCCCTCAACTGAACTCTATCTTTATCTCGCCAAAGTAGCCAAGTCACCTCCATAAACCATAATAAGTGAAGGCAACTGTGTCTTCTCTCCCTGCCTGGCCTGGCCTGCCTGTCTCTGACTAATAAGCAGGCAAGCAACTCTCCGTCCGACAGAGCCATGCCATGCCATGTCTTCCTCTTATTAGAGATCCCTCATCCTCCTACTATCTGGCCTCCATCTATGCTTGTCCGTCACTCACTTCACTTATTCCTTGTTACCACTCTCAGGCAACTCCACTCACACAGAGTTCAAAATCCGACAAACACCACAACGTCTACACATTCACTCTTTAATCACCTCCCCGACAAAACTGCACTCTTCCTGCACAAACTGCATCCATGCAAAGGGCATCTTTCGCCATCGCCAAAACTCTAGCACCACTCACTCATTATCATCATCGTCCCTATAAAACTATATTTATTTATTCCTTGCACAAAAGCAGGGGATAAAGGATCTGCCTGCATTCGTACACTCTCATCATCATCATTTAAAATCTGAATGTGTAGTTAGTGAGGGAGTGCCAATAGGAAATTCTGTTCCTCATCTCAAGTGTCCATCCATCAACAAATCTCTGCAGAAGGTATAGCCTTCTGTGAAAGAAGCCCTTTGTCAAAACAATCGAGAAACGCAGATTTCCTGGAGAAAAGAAGCACATGAGTTGCAGTAGATGCTTTCAGGGGAAATTGTAAATATACTTAACTTTACTGCCGTCACTCACAAATATGGTTAATGTCTGTATACACAAATGCCACAGTGCAGATGTGAACCATATTTGTGCATATTGAACTAATTTCCCTCAGGCCAAAATACTGCTACATATAAAAATGGATATGTATATAATTGTGGATAGGGCAGTTTAGTATGTAGTATGTGCATGGATTGCATTAGTAGGAGGTCACGGATATTAAGTAGATTCAATTAAATGGCACAGTCTAAATAAATGTAGGGGAATGAGACGAGGATTGCAGATTTTCTCGTAGGTAGTGCTATGGTAGAGAGTGGTGAGTGACAGTAAAGTGTGGGTGAGTGATCTGGTTTAGTTTAGCAGAGGGATTTTTAGAAAAACTGAATGGCTAAAGGTTGAGTGGAGTTGAGTCGGTGATGTAAAGGGTAGAGGCAGACTACCTAGTAAAATAAATTAAAGAATGGAGTGTTGAAGGAACAGATATGCACTGACTTGGGCTCCATTGCTGGCTGAGTGAGTGAGAGAGAGAGAGAGAGAGAGAGATGTATCTTATGAATGTACACACGAAGGATTTACGGATGTGCTTACAGATGCAGTTGTACGTACATAGATACATAAAGATACATTTCTACGGCCTGGCGAACAGTCTGACAGAAGATGTAGCAAAAGAAACCGACAATGACTAAAGTACTTGACGCGAGAAGAAGGAAGGGTGACTTTGGCATGGCTTTACTTTAGCAGCACTCTACAGACAACACACGACGTATGGACGGATTCTTCTCTATTTTCTACGATGATGTGTTGATGGTTGTTGGATAGCGAACACTATCTCCGAGAAATAAAGCAAAAATCCTTATCACGGCATACCATATATGCATGTCCCTATTTTATCTATATCTGTATGTATTCTTATACCTAACAAAACATGTCCAATTCTGCACTGCATACAATATTATTCCACCGCATACAGGGCTATCCTAAAATCTATATTCCCATTCCCAATTTGTCACTCTGCAATATTTATGACTTGGAATTAAACAACTGAGTTGACATTACTTTGCAGAAACACCCTTAATGCTGCATTGTTTGTATCACAATATTGACAATTAAAATATGTAACTAATACATCACTTCCCGTATGAAATGCTGAGGCTACTGAGGCAGAAACGCTGTACTAAAATTACGAACGTTGACCTGTAAATATATTCATTACAGTATAGGTACCTACAACAAAGGAACGCACGAGTTAATAAAAACTATTTGCATATTAAAAAAGTAAACAATGCAATATTTAGGAAATTTAGAAACAATATGCCCAAATGAACGGAGTCTGTGCTCCTATTGTTTATATTAATAGGGAAAAATGGGATTTTTTCTGTCAGAGTGCCCCAGTTCTCACATGAAGTGGTTTTTGTCATTTAATAAGATTACACTACTCGTCCTCGGATTAGCTATGAAAGATTTGAAGGTAAAAAGTAAAGAGCATAAGAGGAGACCCTGTATAAATGTGGCGAGGAGAAAGATAGAAGAGCGGAGAGAGTTTGTCTCCTCTTAAACTACCTTTCTGTTATGTATAGCGTGTATTAAAGAAAAAGCATCTAAGATCTCCACTGAACTGAACGTCAACTCAATGTGAATGGATGGATGTAAATGTGCATAGTGAGACGTAGCTGTAGCTATAGTATAGTGCCTGCTTAGCAGGAGTAGTAGAGAGTAGAGATATGTGATATCAAACGGTTAGTTCTAGTAAATATAACTCAACATGAAAAAAACGTCAGTGAACTGAACGGCTCTAAAAGACGAGACGTAGGGGAGTTTAAATAATGCCGAAGAAGGAAACTGTTCCTGTTGTGTACACAAGTGTAGATATTTACCGTGTACGTATTACATTCCACTTCCACTTTATTTTTCCATATAGAAAATACCACATAATAGAAAAGGGACTTATGTTACTAATACTGAGAACGGCCGTCGTGTCTTGTCTCCCGTCTCACCCTACGAATATAGATGCAAGAATCAAGTCTCCGTAAATATGCATTATAGCCGGAAAATAGAGCATCGCTCAGAGACATAATATCATGGCTATATATAAGCGTGGCTGTAGTGTGACATAAGCCGACACTAATAAATCCAATACAAGCAACTACATAATATTATGTAAGTTTACATGTCTGTACTAAGTCCTGTTCTAATGTGTACTGTGGGATTTCGGAGAAGAAATCAAAGCCAAGCACAAGTCTATAATATCAACTCAATTCAATACAGATATAATTTTAGTAAGCGCTTTTCCCCGCTTCCTTCTCCTTCCCTCCTTCCTATCCACCGTGGAAAACATTCTTTCCAGAAAAAAGTGTCTATGAGGCGAGGGAAGCTGTTTAGTCAACTTTTCCAGAATAACCAACAGAACAGACTGAGTGCTAACTGTGACTTAAGTTGGAAAAATGCTAGAGATAATCCATGACACGGCCATGAAATCCTTTTCCCTACTCGGCACACAGATACACACACACACACACACACACACACACACATACACACACATACACACATACATACTTGTGGCAACGTAATTCTGAACTCTGTTATGTTTTTCTGTTGAATTTTCTAGGGCGCGTCGCGTCTCAGGCCTCCGAGAGCATTCTTCTTCAGCCTTTCCTCCAATGTATCTCCAGCTTATTTACTTACACACTTCTGACTCTCGTCTCTTTAGAAAATAGCTCGAATCTGCTAGCTAGCTATCCCTAAAAGTCCTTAACGAAAGACTACGTACGTGCACTAAGGAAATCGGAATGAGAGTGAGGACTCGCATTCACTCCTCACATAAGTCTTCTTAATGCCCGTAAGTAATATAGAGCATTATAGATTCACAACTTATTCTTACATAATCTAGGCTAAAGTACTATGAAAATGCACACGATCGCCTCACAATACAACTATGAATAATACTTAATGCTATTAAATATCACGTAATTCCTATCAACCCTTTCTTCCCTTCCTTTCAAAGTGAAGCAAACGTCTTCCTTCGTAATGTCCACTGACTGAAGCACACAAGTGCATTAATGTGCTTTACATTTCATCGCAGATAGAACCTACCACATTGCAACCTAAACATGCTGCTATCACAAACAGTGGAAATGGAGCTTAGCTATGCGAGATTGTATGCACACACTGTACAGTACACTGTTGTGACCGTACATATTTATTATGAGAAGTAGAATGGAGAGACCATAGTTCGAGTAGGTACTGTTAAATGTATCAAGTCAGGAATAACCGAATAACCCTAAGTAATTTAAGCTACTACGGAATGACGCTTATGTGTGTGTGTGTCAGAGAGAGAGAAAGAAAGAATGTGTGTGTAACTGGAGAAGAGCGCATGGAGCTTATTGTCAGCCAAATAATTCTCTCCCTCTCCTTTCCACAATCCGCTGCAGAGTTTCAACGACTTTAAGCACTCTTTTCCTTCGTCAAATGCAATGAATAGAGATGCATAGGAAGGAGTGGAGAGCGCAACCCTTGAGAAGAAACATTTGCATTGAGCTAAGTTGGACGACAACGAAATGAAAACAATATGTTTCTTGGAAACATGATGTATTCGCTACAGAAAATAGAAGCAAGTAGATAATATTTAGATGTGGGCTCAGTTGGACTGACTGTGCACGTAATGCTATCAGTTTGGTGAGTAGGAGAGTTGAGCTCTCGAACATTGCATTGTAGTTTTAATAAAGAGTGATTTTCCGCGAGGATTGAACGGAGTGAGACGATGATGGTGTGAGAAGAAACTTTTTTTGAGAGCCATTGCCATCGCTTTGCTTTGCATAAGAACAAAGGAGTTTTTGTATTCTATTTGTACTGTTACTGTTAACATAACGATCCTGAGAATTATATCAAAGCTAATGCTAATAGATTCACTCAACTCCGTTTCTGATTCTGCATTCTTTTCTGTGTGCACCTCGAGGAAAGAATTATTTCCTTAGGCGTTTATCCGTACCTATTCCCTGAACTTATTCTGTGCGCTTTATTACGTTGCAGTGAAGAGAGCTGCTAGTTAGACTTAGACAGAGTTGCTATTATTATGCGCCTCTTCTACATTGTGAATTTGCAATACTGTATTTCTTTAGAGAAGAGGTTGGATGCTATATGAGCATTGGGGTTATCTATCTCTCTTGTCCTGCCTGCCTGCCTCACTATTCTTAGACAGGGATTTATCATTAAAAAGTCCTGCTATGTCAGCTCCCCATTTCCTTCGATACGGTAAATGCCAAAGTGAGTGCCTACTTAAATGGCGTGGATGAATTAGTCACTTGCTCTATTAGCAACTGTTTGCTGACAATTAAAATTTACTATGGAATTAATTAGTTGTATTAGGCATCCTGTTAAAAATGTGTGCTATGCTATGAGAATAGGAGAGAGACTCACCTAGATAGGAGGACGTGGGTGCAGTTAGTTTCCGATTAGAAAGGAACGGACGACGAACTCAACGAATGTGACACGCGAAGAAAGCAAAACGAACTCGAAACGCGATGATGATATTTAGCGAAGTTGTTGCACGGAACTGTAAGATGTAATATTAATTTGGAAATAAGAAGACCGGCTTTAAATGAAGCTTAGCTAAATTATGAAAATAATGTGGACAAGGGTTTTCTTGTCAATATGCACGAATAGGAGTGTTGAATTCAAGTAGTAAATAAGATGATGAGCTACTCACTGCACTGTAAATCCGGGGAAGAACTGTTTTCGTAGGGTTGAAGTTGAAGGCTGCACAGGGAGAGAGAGAGAGGAGAATTTCTGTCTGACTCGACTGAAATAAATGTGTACTGTGAATGGATTGTTGAATCGGATGGCTGCTATTTGCAAGAGTCAGACTGACAGTTGGAGCTCGAATGAAGGCAAGAAGGGAGAGAGGGTAGATTTTTAGTTTACGTTTATGTTCCCTCTCTTCCTATCTAATGCATCGTCGAGTCATACTTAACTAACTTCATGTACATGGGAGAGGACGATGCCGGATTGGATTCGAATAATGCTCCAAACGTTAACTTTGCTTTTACCATCATCATCGCACACAAATGCATTATCTACGTATTCTTCTCTACACTACTACTCGACGACTCCATGCTTCATCATTACCACTACCTCATTACTATTACTCACTCACATTCTGTCTATCTATCTAACTATCTACTTATGTTATGTCCATACACACTCAGCTCTAGCCAACACATACATACATACTCTACATACATAATAACATTACAAAGAAAATCTTATGTAGGAACATAATGGAATCTATCTACCCATATCAGTCTAAAAAGAAGTGGTTTATTTAGTTTTGCTTTGGTTAGATCATCGCATTGCACAGAAATATTATTCTACACGTACTCTATTCTCCTCTAGGGGCATCTCTTACATGTACATAGCCATAGTACCTAGGAGTAGTGCATTAGGTAGTTCTTATAGGAATACGTGAAGAAGGTGGATAGTGGATCCTGTAGTATAGAAGAAGAACGGCGATATGGTGGTGGTGGTGGCATGGTCGTGGTTTTACCTTAGATACTTTATCCTAACCCAAGGTACTCAGCTTATACAGTCATTCTTTAGGCTTTGCCTTACTTAGCGTTAGTTGCCCCGGCTGACTAACAAAAGTATCCACTGAATCATACACACACAACCAAAGTAAGTACGGGCATATGACATGACGAACATACAAATTCGTAAAGTGGATATGTACATATTATAACAACAAGAAGAATAGGAAAAACAGCCCTCGTTCAACCAACATAAAGCCGTGCCACTATCCTTACAGGGTTCAAGCTGCACACCAAAACTCCAGCTCGTTCATTCTGCGTCAACGAATATGAACCGCGTGCATAGGACATATCAAACCGTCGTTATAAAATTATGTTTTATATCAGCATCATGATATTATATCAAAGAGGTAGCTATACTAAAGTACTACAGAGTATTTTGGGTGCTTACAGATATATTATACTAAGTGATAAACATTATGCCGCCGAGCGACTTGTAGTTAATGCATACGAGATGCGAGAGTGTATGAGTGTATCCATGATGTTAGTGTGCAACTTCCAGTTCCAAAAGGTCCAATAGCTGAAACGCACTTTTACATACCTACTCGTACCCGTACCCTATGCACGTATGACATCATCAGAGAATTCAAAATATTGCTGTAGGTATCACACAGTATCACTAATCTGGTTATGTTGTTATTGCTAATGTATTTATCTTCCTGTAGCAAGTACTTCGTTTCATTCTCTGACTGTGGACAAGGGAAAGGAAAAATATTTTTCATCATAGCTGATAATTAATATCAGAATTCCATCTCATGTGTGAAGTCACTTAGCCTCTCTATATCTAATATCTATATAGTGGTAGTAAACACATTACTTATAATATGTCTATCCTACCTGCGTAGTTTTCCAATTTCCTTCTCAACTAGTATCTCTCTCTTCAATGTTAAGCTAACTGACGAGCTCAGCAATAATAATATTATAAATATCTATGACACAATATTTTTGCTTGTGAACGTATTGCTCTATAAGTAAAGAAACATAAACATTTCTTTGCATATTATTTTTGCAATTTAACTACATAATTAATACTAGTACTATTACTCATCAAAATTCTTGTACACAAGCAAGAATTCTAAGCTTTTTCCTCAGTCTTGTCTGCCTGGTTTGAACAATAGGTTATAAAATGGAGTCAAATAGTAATACTTAAGTAGGTAGTAGATACCCCAAAAATGTTTATCATGGATGTTACGAAAATGCTAAATTTATTGCTAAACTTTATTTTATTATGGTAGGCACTACAAATATCTTTTAATATGCGGGAATGCCATCAATGGGGTCTGACTGAGTGTACCAAGTTTCGAATATTTTAAAATACTCTAATTGAATTGTGAGCTAGCAAATTTTTTTAACCAGTGCATCCGGCCTCTATTACTCCCATCTTTTTACCACTTAGCTCTTTTACCACATACATACCTTCAACATAAAATATGCAAAAAAATATTATACTCCTATCATAATGGCCTCTCACGAGGGCGATATCTTGTAATAATTAAATAATAACAGACATGATCGCTATTTGTCTTGCAATCAATAATGAATGAATGACAAATAATTGAGAAAATATGTAAGTAGACACTTGGAAAAACGATTTGCTGCATATTACAGGTTACACTGAAGTAAACGTGCATATGTTTGATGCTGAGAGATATATTATTTGCAAATCTTTTTCGCTAAAATTGGTCAAATCAAATCGTGCGTACCTACCTAGGTAACTTTATTGTCAAATTACTAAGCCGAAGCTTTTCTCCAGTAGCAGATATCAGACATCGTCCTGATAACAATCAATCGGTTTCTGAAAAGTCGGGGCTAATAATATTAATTAATACATTTCCTGTTATATGTATTATGATATTCTTAACAAAAAGATATAGACTCAACAGTAATTATAAGTATAGAATAACTGATATGTTTAGTTTATCTTCCGCCTGTAATGGTATCAACGAAAGCAGCCATCACTATCATGTAGTGGAGGAGAAGCTAGTAATTATCACGGTCTTTTCTATTAGGTATTAGGTGCTTATAAACTATTTTTCAATATTTATAGGGTCTAATTCCCAAATGGTCATACAACTGCTTCCGAACGGTTTTGTAATCTTCACTCGCCAGTGAAACTATAATTGTGACAAAACATTTACAATATTTATGCATGAATGTAAAGAAGGGTAGAGAGTTACTATTTCATTATCGACTAACAAATGAAGTATATTTTTCATATTTTTTCCTGTAATGTATTTCCTTCTTTGATTTACAGAAGTTGCAGTTGGTGTACATATACACTGTCTATTCATTTTCACAGGAGGAGAGCATTGCATTATATTTTATTACATGTAGTATCCTTATCTCGTCCCAATGAAATGTATCATTCAATTCTGCACTATTATTTTATTATTCAATGCCGTGTTTTATATGTACTTATTACGAGGAACAAGTAATAGCTAATCTGTATTTTCTGTTCTCTCTGTACTGCTCGTATTAGATACGTTGAAAATGCAAACACCTTATCGACTTCATGGTCATTGTCATGTCCTATCCTATCAGTTAGTCAACTTGTCTTTGTTCACCAAGTAAACTAGCATTTAGCAATTTTGCAAGCGTTAAGGATTCCTTGCAAGACAAAATCTCGTTTTGGAAAACAGTTCATATTATGTTAATTGGACATTAAATCGCATTGCTACGGAACATTCTGCACAATTCTTTAAATCTCCTGTTTCCGCGGATTATTGCATTTTAAAGATGAGTTAAAAGCAAAAACACCTCTGATCGGACATGAATGAGTCTCTTCATGCAGCCTTTGGTTTTTATTTTAGAGAAAAGAGTCTAAAAAGTAGCAAGCCACCCGTTGTGCAAATCGTCTATAAAGCAAGCAGCTATTAGTTGCTTCCCATTATCACACCACCACGAACTGACAATTAGTGAGTATGTGACTTTGCTTTGTCCATTTGTATCAAAATTATTGCATCAAATGCACTTGTTTTCCGACTGTCTATGAACGCTTCATTTATATTTGACTTATCGAGTATTGATCCCAGAGTAGCGCGAATTGATTTACTGGCACTTTATTAAATATGAATTATGGTGGACGGTTACGATGGCCTTTATTTGGCTACCACAAATCGTACGATATCTTCATCAGGCTGCGGCTGGCTGTAAATTAGAGCTACCTAGAGCTGCACTGACGGTTTCATGTTCATAAAAATTATGCTATGCACAGTTTGCAATTAAATCATCGTTATGGTGTTGAAATGATTGATGAATAAGAGCCTTAAATGCCTCTGCCTTAAGCGTCCTGTGGTTGATGAGTTGGATCCGTCGGATTTAGAAATCTCATGGAAATATTATATTGAAAAACGAACGGACTATTATTTGACTACCTAAATAAGGTAGTGAATCAAAACATCATACTTATCTCTGGTTTCTCTTGCACTAAATCGAGATTGTGAGACATCTGTCTTACTATAAGCATAAGTAAATATACATCTTCCCCGCAAAGGAAAAATTGTGTCATTAAAGTCAATATGCTTGTCAATGATTGTAACATCCTGGAAAATCTTGTGATAAAATGTGTACAAAAGTTCATTATAGGCGACTATTTATCCACATTATTTTAAATGAACGGAGTGTTTATGGTCTTTTCATGCTTTTCTGCAAGTTTAGAAAAATATCTGCGCTCTAATCTAAATTCTCTGATTTGTTTACTTAGCCATGATTTTTATATTAGGGCCTGAAAGAGTTTAGGCATTAAAAGGTTGTAAAATATTTAGAAGATTATGTCGCTGTTAAACGTGACGACCCTAGGAAGCCAGGCGTCCGTCAGTATATAGGCAAAATTGATGTGGATTGTGCTAAAGTTGAAACAGTGGATGAGTCATCAGTTTATCAGATAATTTTTGACCACGTTTGGTATTGCCCTATTCCCCTTCGATCACTGCCACAGCCACAGCACAACACATTAACAGACGAGGGCTACACATGACATTCATATTATACTTATGTGCGAATAGAGCGAGGAAAATTTTACTGCAAGTTTCATGACACGACCCAGTAATTATTATGTAGCAGAGCCTGCTACATGTTAAGAATGCTGTGTCATGATGTCCGTCCGCAGTGCTTGAGACTTGAGACTGCTCTTTCTTCCATTGCCTACTAACTACTGTAGCCTTCCATTCCATCCTACGTTCGCAGTGCTATTACAGCGAAGGAGAGTCTACTGCTCTTCCATTCCTTTCCCTCCCATTCCTTCCATTGCTACCGTAGCTTGGTATAAGAAATCACTGTGCTCTCCGCCATTTGTAGTCACTGATCTGATTGACTACTGAGGATTACCTGAATGATTGCATTTGCATTTAGATTCTTCCTACAATCAACAATTATCTTTTCACATGTAGCGATTTCAACTG
>JABASI010000427.1:0-39268 GCA_019776505.1 Tomocerus nigrus | reverse complement strand
CCCCCCCCCCCCCCCCCATGCACCATGATCACTTATAAGTTACTCGTGTGGTTTTTACGATACTAGCGTTAAAATTCCTAGTTACTTATTAGGATTTTGTGAAATTAAAATTCATTTGGTGCATCTGACAAAATAAATCTTCCTAAGTGATTGATATTGATATGATACTCTGTATCTGTAGTGTGTCTATAGCTCTTCTGCATTGACTGTACTGTATTTGTGTTGGGCTTTGTTGGGTGACAAAATGTATAATTTTTCAGCTGGAAATCGTAACATTTTAACTGTGTTTTGGGGAAGTCCTGTTAATTGTCCTTTCAAGAAAGAAAACTTACCTAGAATACGGTAACTTGGGGAGGAAGATCAGGTTGGAACATTTTTATTTTCTGGATTAATTAGATTAAACCATAATCATATATGTTTCTTGTGCAAAACTACTTACTTCAGACAAGCACATGAACAATTACCTATGCAGAAAGATCTAGTTAGAGCCGTAGACCGTAGAGCCTACAATATAGCTCTAATAATAGTGGATTCAGTTTCTTTCTGGAGTTTCTATTTTCTATATAGAAAGAAATAATAAAATATTACATTCTATATAGAGATATATCCATCGGCGGAAGATTCTTAGAGGGGAGAGGGATCAGCGAGGGGTGTGGTAGAGTTGGATTTATGACATTTATATTATCAACTCAAAGATAGAAGAATAAAAGACTTGCTTGTCTCTAGAATTATTCTAGTGGCTACTGATTAAGGTTATGGGATATGCAATCCTAACAAATGTTGTAGACTTAAGAACTTTCAAACAAATAACACGGAAAACGGTGTTATACTACTGAAAATACTGTTCTAATAATATTATGTAGGTCAGTGATATACTATATACTGATATAATACAACTTAAAATTATGTTATGATCAATGATCCCTGCAATAATATAAATTGCTAGGAACTAGGAACGAATTTTTCATGATCATAATATGCTTCCGAGGAACTAGGAATCTTCCAACGTAGGATATATTTTGTCCACTATAATTTGTCTAGACTCCGAATTTAGTAAAAGCAGTTGATAGTTCAAAGTAATTAGTAAAGTTGTACGTTGAAATTTTTACTTACTAAAACTGGCTCCAACTGCAAAATTTTAAAACTATTATCAATGTACTTTAACATTCGTGTTAAAAATGTTTCTGTCATTAATGGTTTGTTGTTTGTTTAGTGAACTCATGTAGAATGTTTATGTATGCAGTCACAAATGAATAAAAGCTATTTTGTCATCTTTAAATTCGGTTATTTGTTTTTCATTTTATGAAAAAGAAATATTTATATATTTATATATTATATTATAACAAATATTATAAATTATCAAGTAAATAAATTACGTTGTGTTCAGTTCAGTATTGTATTGATCGTTTTTCCGAAATTGTAACTAAATAATTTTTTACGTTCTATATAGTTATGTAACTGTAAGGAACTGTGAAATGTTTGTATGTTTTACATATTGAATATTAAGTTCGTATGTCAATGTCGATCTCTTTAACTTCAAGACGTTGTTTTTATATAATTTAAAAACTTTGAGGTTGATGTATTTTTGGAAGCCTCGCCTGGTACAATTAGTAATTAGTATTAGTACAAATACAAACTTTTCATAGTTCAGGTATTTCTGTATTTTTTAAGTGAAGCCAGAAATTTAAGTTGGCCTGAAATGTCGGAAAATAAAGAAAATGTACCTGAAAGACAATGTGGTGTCACTCCAGAAGAGTTAGCAAGAATGGGTATTGACGAAGAAGGAATCTTCAACTTTTTACATGATGCCATTGGCACAGACGTTGGGACTGAAGTCCTTAGAGAATTTAGTAATTCTGACCATTTTGCTGAGCTTCTGGACGTGGTTACAAGCTCATTGTCCGTTGGAGAAGGCGGAAGATCTCGTAGAGAATCAGTGGAACCAGAATTGGTAGCCGAAGCAAGCCCTGGCAACTCAGCTCCTGATAGAAGCAATTCCAGTACAAGTCAAGATATAACAGACGTTATTGATGAAGCGAAGAAGGACTCGTCGTCTTCTTCAGGGTCATCTGTCAAAATATGTGACACTGGTCAAAATCAAAGTGACTCTCAGTCAGAAGAACCCTTACTTGCAAAAGAATCTGAGTCAATTAACGCAGGTGCAGCTCTTCCTGAAAATACGAAAACAGAACAATCAGAAAAACACGAATCTAACTTAGAGTGCCAGTCCAGTACAAAACCTGCCTCGGAATGTGGGGATATGGGGGAATCTTTACAATTGAAGAAAACAAACGTAGACGATATTGGAGGTGAAATATTAAAGTCAAATAATGAATCTGAGCAACTGCAACCTGAGAATGAAAAATTTACGCCCCTTTTTGATAACGATTTTTTGAAGTATCAAAGTCGACACGGTTTAAAACACTGTTCGATAATTATATGTGATGTCCTAAGATTGGGTAATGACTTTGTTGATTTGACGAGTGAAAACAAGGCAAGTTTAAGTATCACAAAAGAAATTATTAAAGAGACCCTGATGAAAGAAAAGGCAATGAGATTGTCTTACGCAGTCAAATTGAATAAACGATTAGATTCTAATATACTCAAAAGAAAAAAGGATGGATCTGAAAATAGACAAGACACTTCGGAAGATAAAGAAGTTAAAAATAAAAGCGAAGGGAAAATTAAATCTAGAAGAGAAATTGAAAGTGGAAGTGATAGCAGCAGTAGCAGCAGTGATATACAGTTCGTAAAGAGAAAGTCAGATCCGAACACGAAGAAAAAGGAGGAAGGAGAACAGTCAAAAAGCAAACCAGAATACAGCGCTGGTGGTACTCGCATTCTTCCCTTTGAAAGAAAAAGGATTCCAGAAGAAAACAGACCACGAAAGTTCGATAAATTTGAAAGAATGTTTAAAGAGAAAAGTAAAGGTGTGAAAAAAGAAAAACCTGTAATTAAAATTGAACCTGCCGTCCCAGAGAAAACCTTTGCCTCGAGCTCATTCCGGTAAGAGTACTAATCTAAGCTGTTTTGTGTTTCATCGTATATTCTATTAGTCTGTGTCTTATTGTAAATATCAAGTTATCAATGTAGAGGAGTCTGCTATTAGTCCTATTGTTTTGTTTATGGTTGATGTGATCATTTTCTTCTAGTGAATTATTTATTTACTTCTATATTTGTAGAATTCCCAAGAAGAAAGATGGACAAAGGCATAAACCGGAAAAGAAAATTACAGCGTTGACCCCTCTTGCAAGTCAGGATATTCCATCAGAGAACCTAAAATTCGAAAGATTCCGAAAAACTAAAAATAACGAAGATAGACCCTCGAAAACAGATCCTTATCAAAACAAAGATAGTGGACGAGAGCGTGAGGCATTCATAAACGAACATATCAAAATCGAAATAGAATTAGCAGATGAACCCGACAGTTTTGCTGATGACGACGGTACAGCCTCACAAACTGCCCCTTTATCAGAAGTAAAAGTTGGCCATTTAGTTTTATCGGTAGCAACGTTCCTGCGTGAAAATCCTACCGTTGAACTGCCTTTTGTAGATGATGCAACGACTATATCTGAATTGTTAGTTGTTAAGATTGCATGGTGGTTTAGAACTTTAGAAAAGGATCCTGCTCCCGACGAAATTTGTGTCCCCGAATTAATTGACAAAAACCCTCCTCCAACCCCAATCTGTGATGAAGATGATGGGAGTGATATAAGTTTTTTAGGTCACGTAAGTAATGCTGAAGAGGAAACCGAAGAGTGTCAGATAAATGAGGTTTCATCATCGAGCTATCGCTATGAAGCCGAAGATTCTGGCAAATCGGAAGAATTTTGTGTAAGTTTGCTATGACTAGTCTACTTTAGTCTCCTAAATTAGGTAGGATTGTTTTATTTGTGGCTGCATACACAAACCAATTCTATGAGGTCCATTTTCTACTTCTGGTTCACTAATGTTTCTATGTGCCCTAATTTTGTTTGATTCTTTTAGGGTTCTGCTCTCCTTAATGCCAAAATTCGTACGGCTGGAGAAAACTTTCAAAACATTTTTGATTTAAGGAATGGGGCCAGCTATGACAAAGAAAATTTTCAGGTGACTGTGCTACTATGTAACAGTAGGTGTACATATAGCAGGTGTAGGTTGTTTGTCCAGGGAGGGAAGTTTCCATAATTAATGGAATTAATAGAAAGCTCCCAAGTCCCAACTGCCCCAACTCAGAATACCAGCGTAGCATTTCCTCTTTGATTAATCAAGGGGACTTTCTTTACCACTTTCACTGGCCTTTCACCAAAATTTTATTAGCTTGGTCGAAATTAACAGTGAAAGTTTACTATACTGGAAAGGGGAAAATAAAGTGAATAGCTTGACAATTACTGAATGACGCAGTGACTAACTGAACGGTTGACACACCATTTTCTCTTTTCCGACGTTAATGTCATAAGAGACTCATGCCTACCCAAAAATAATTTTCCGTGTTAAGTCTTAATGCGCCATGCTCTGTAACTGGCGTCAAGTTTGTTTTTCTGATTGATATAATTTAAATCGGAAAGTATAGAACAGAAAGAGCAGAGAGGGATGCCTAAGGCAAATTTGTGTGTACAGTTTCTCCTTAGAAAAGTGGCTGCAGAATTTATAATTTTCATTTCACTTTCACTTTCATAAAGGGGAAGCAAAGGTTAAATTTTCTAGAAATAGCTTGAAAAACATTTTGGTCTACTATTACCACGTGAAAAGACGAATTGTCAATTACACGGAGAAAGTCCTATGGTATACTAATTACTTTTGGCCTCCCCTTTTACTTTTACTAACGTTTGGAAAAAGAAAGGGCATGTTCACATTTTCTTCTGAGTTAAATATACTTCTTCGGTCATAGCGTCTGTTACTAGAAAGGAGTATAGTGAAAAGATAGTTGCAAACTGTAAACTGACAAACAAATACTAAACAAACGACTTTATCTTTTCCTACGCTAACTGCATAAGAGACTTTCATCAACACAAAAGTGTTTTCTATTGGATATTTTTTCTATGGGTCACTTCTATATTGCCTTATAGACATCCCTGTTCTTTCTTTCTGCTCTTTAATTTCCCATGTAAACTAAATCAGAAAAGCAAAATTAACTAAAATTATACTGCATAGAAGACTTAAAGGAAGGAAAATTACTTTGTGCTGGTGAAAGTCTCTTATGGCGTTAGCGTGGGAAAAGAGAAAGTGGTAAGTCAGCCATTCAGTTAGTCATTGCGCAGTTCTAGTTATTGTCATACTATGCATCAGTTGATTTCCCCTTTCCACGCAACATCAACCACGTTATAGCACGTTAACACGCCATTTTTAAATGGGAGAAATCATTGCTTACTTTTTGACCTTCTACACTGATGTCAAAAGTGTAATTGAGTAAAACTACTATAAATCGAATTTTAACCGGTTCGTTAATTTTTGATTGGAGGACTCCAAAACAGTGCCGTAGAGCTTGAGGTTACTTAAGAGGTTATTATCCAAGTGTATTCAGTATTGTCTTATGTGTACTCTAGGTCAATACTTAAAAATACGTTTTTCGTTGACTTCCTCACAAACTTCTGAACTTAACTTCCTCTGATAAAAGTGCAGTAGCTAGTAGCGTCTTCATATATGAAGTTTGTGTGGGATATTTTAATTTTTATGGAAAATAATGAATTATAAAATGACGTACTTATGTGTTACAGAAAGTTCAGAAGGAATTCAGTAACGTTTTAACCCATAATATATTTAAGTAAAATTATGAAATTATAGCTTGCTTTGTGGCTACTAAAATGGATACGACTCTTTATCTTGTCTATTTTCATGAAAGCTTTTCATGAAAAACTGTTTAAAAGATGGTCGTGTTCTACTTGCGATGTCACTTATTTATGCACTATATAGATCAGCCAGTGAAATAAACGTTTAATGTATGTACACCTACTTCATATTAGTTACTCTAAAATGTTGGTGGATACTGTCGTGCGTTTAATTTTTAAAAGAAAATGCTAATCGTATTGATTTGTTTAATGATTTTCAGGCAAAATGCAACTTATGTAATGAGCTAATTGTTGGTAAAACAAATCTCTCTCTTCACCTAAAGAAACAGGAGCACAAGGAGAATTTCTTGAATACATGTAAGTTTTTGTTCATTATTAAGATGCCCAAAAAGCTTTTGCCATTGAAATAGTAGGTATGTATTTGTGTTATACTGATAAACTGATATTGCAATTTGTTGTAGAACTATTGCTCTCTTATTCGTAAAGTTACAAGTGTTACTTAATTATATAGGTATTGCAGATTGGATCATTTGCGTATGATATAAAATAGTAATAATAAATGCCACTAAAATAGCAACTTATGTTGCATACATGTACTACATGTACAACTTCCTTCATTATTAATTACTATTTTACTATATACTAATTATTAACTATACAGATTTCCGATTGTGCTTATAGTGCACTGCACTGACTGTCTGTGTCACAGTCACAGCATCCGATCAGTAAATTCTTTAAAAAAATAAATCATAGCTAGATGACGGATGACTTGCTTTGCATGGTCATTGTATTGAAATAAAACTAAGTTATTGTAGGGATCATGGCATTTAAAAAAGATTATTTGCATAGCAAGCTTCTGATTAGATAAGGAGGTTCTAGGTTCAAAGAGGAAAGAGATGAAAATGTGCTGACTCAAAGCACACATGAATAAACCTTCTTCTGTAGTTAAGTATGCCATTATATTGCGTTGCAATGTGGCAGATAAATTGTTACCTCCCACTCCCATTCGTCTTAGATAGCTGACTCTGACATGTCAAATATATTAGCTGTAGTACAGTATAACATAACGATGTACATGATAAAGTAGTACCTAATCCATGATGATTCTTGCTTAGAAATTCAAAGTTGCTAACTGCCTTGGTTTGACAATCGTCAATCGATTGTTTCCAAATCAATTCCTGGGCATGTATTGCTAGCAAAATTATGATTCTAACATAATCATAAAATAATATTTGTTTGAAAGAGTGAATCAAAAAAGAAAGACTTGACTTTGTGATGTGAGATTTTTCTATTGGGATTTTTAGGATGGTAGTATTAGCTAAAAGTGATTGTCACTAATTTTTTCGGTTCTTTGTTGTTGTGTTGTTGTGACCCGTGATGATGATAATAATGCCTATTTCCGCATTTTCAATTATGTCCTTCATTTATATATATGGGATGCATTTCGATTAGCTCTGTGTTTGCCTGTTGCGTTTACAAATTTTCGACAAAATGTGGTTGACTTCACTCGGAAGTCAATTCTACGCGATCTCATGTATTACCTATGCGTTTTGAATTTTGAATGCGTTATTTTGTGTCTACTCTATTATTGCTTTATTTAATTTTGTTTGGTATTCAAATTTCAATTGAAAGATAATCATTTAAAATTTGTAGATGAAAATGAATAGTGGTTTTTAATAACTTTTTTTTAGAAATGAGTGTGAAAGTGCATGACTAATGTATCGTCTTATACATTTCAGCGTTAAAAATGGCCAAATCAGACGAAAAGTCCGAAGTCAAAATGAAAGTAACTGATGCTAAAATCGATAAAATTGATAATAAAGAAAAAGATAGTAAAACGAAAGAAAAGGAACGTGAAAAAGATAAAGACAAAAGTGTCAGGTCAGTGGTCATAAAAAAGGATACAGATCAAAACGGAAAGACTGATGGTGATAAAGCAGCAGGAAAAGCAAGACCGGTAAAAGTAGAAATGGAACGAACTAAAACATCAACTGGTTAGCTTATTTTATATAATATTATTTTAATGCTCTAATAACCAAAAACAGCTAACTCTTAGCAACTTTCCATTTAGTATCCATCCCTGAGTCAGGGTGTAAAGGCGTTTACGCTTTTTGTTGTGATTGGCATTTGTGAGTGCTTTATTTAGCAAGTGATGGCAATACTTATTTTGCTAAGACAGTTAAGCATAACACTCCATTAGCATTAGCCGTTTACGTATTTACAGACAATCGGCAATTGTGCAAAAAATACCGAAGTTTTAATTGGAAACTCTTCGTTCAAATTAAAATTCGCGCGCAATGAGGTGCAGCATAGCTTTTTATAAATCATGTATTTTGCTTTGTTTCCGTTTTCCATTGTTGGAATAGTTTGCAAATTTATGCACGTTTAAAATTTACAACTTTTTGCCGACTAAGCGATTGCGATTGTTTAGTTTAGCTTTTATATCTGTGAAAACGAAGGACCCAAATATATTTTTTGGAGAAAAACGAACAACTAGCTTGCCTTGGCCAATCATTAATCTGAGGGAAAGTAACTTTACATACTCGACACTACTCTATGGAAATGTGGGACGGTAACTGTTTCAAATATTCCGATAGCTGTCGAGTTTGTATTGAGCATGTTTGATTTTGTGTATTATCGTGAATGAAAGTATTGACAATGAGTATTATTATTTGTGCTTGGTAACATAATGTAAACGAATTATGTAAATCTTAAGCTACATAAATAAGCTGGAAATCGCTGGTTCATAGTTTGAATTTGGTTTTTGATCGTGCATGTTTACTAACTGTATATTTTATGTCAATTTTGTTTTGAAAAGGATTGCCTATTAAAGTGCCTATTATGCCAGGCGCAAATCGAAAACGATCAAGGTCGAAGTCAAGAACGCGATCACCTCGACGAAGAAAATCGAAGTCCCCGAGGGGTAAATCACGTTCTCCGGGTCGCCGTTCTCCAATACAGTTGGTTGTACGCTCACCACAACGTATTTCGCAACCAAGACATTCGCCATCTCGATATTCTCCACCTCGCCATCGCCATAAAAGACGCTCAAGATCACCTCGTAAGAGATCTCGTTCTCCCAGACATTTACCTATTAATAGACGATCTCGTTCTCCTAATCGCCGTCGATCATCATCTCTTGAAAGAGTGGAAGAATTTTTAGCTCGGACAAATAGAGGAAGAAGATCCCGTTCTCCGTCTAACATTTCAAAGAGACAACGTAGATCACGATCAAGAAGTCCAAAACCCATTGTCAAGACAGACAATAAGGAGTTCCATGAGAAATTGGCTTTGACTGTGGATGGGAAATGGACTGCAAGTATGGAAAGCCAATGGAATCTAATGGAAGGAGAACAGAATATGTACAACATCTTTCATAAACGACTTTTCAAACTAGTAACAATGGTAAATGGAACAGAATTGGTAATTTTCTCTTTGCATTTTATCTTTGTAGGTATTTAAAGCAATTTCAAGAACGACAGAAGGAATTGCAAGATAAACCGGAAGATCATCCAAGATATGCCGACGAGTGGACTGAATTTTGGGAAAGACGATATCAAGAAGTTGAGAAAGCTGGGAAAGATCCGGATACTTATAATTATGTGGATGAGTGGAAAGAGTTTTGGATGAAGCGTGTGATTTTTCTATTACAAGCAGAAGCAGACATGAAAATGTACGCAAGTTTAACTGCAAATTGCTATTTTTCTTTTTTAGTTGTGTTATTTATCTTGTCATTTTTGTACTAATTAAACTGATTGATGTTCAGAAAAGAGATAAAAATGAAATATGGAATGGACTACGAATCCTTGCGCAAGATAAGATTCACTCAAGTAATTGAAACGCCAAAAGTGGAAGTGGAGAGCTTTTTACCAACGATTAATCGAGTCATCGTACCCAGTAATGTTTTAAATTTCCCACCTCCACTCAGTGTTAGTGACCGAGGGAGTGATGATCAAATGTCCAGGGCTATGTCCATTTCAGACGATGGACGTAGTGACCGTAGTAAATCCAGAGGTGTGTAATTGCAATTTAAATCATCATAATAATATTTCTTTTGCAATCGTCTGTTATATTTCTGGTATTTCGTTAATTAAATGTTGGTGTTTTTTACAGTAGTGCCACCTAAAAAGGCAAGCCCGAAGAAAGCAAATGTTACGGTTGATGATATCAAGTCAACTTGGGAGTCGTTAACAGGCCAAAAAATCGGAAGCGCAAAATCAGATGCCGGCTCTAGCTCAGTCGCAAGTTATGACTTTGATGGATTTGATTTAGTGCAAGTTTTAAGACTAATGTGTCAAATTGATCAAACTTTGGGAATTTATGCACAACAAGTACAAGAGTTTTTTAGGACGGTAAAACTTGTAAACTACTTTTTGAATTACATTTATTTGTGTAAGCATGCATTTAATAACGAACAAAGTTAAATTGTTACAGGCTGAAGAACTAGAAATATCTAAACGCAACAAATCTTATTCCTTGCTTAACAAAAAAGACTTTGTGGAGTTACTATTTAAGTGTAGAGACAAGTTCATGAATGTGGTAAGTTGGTCTTTGAATTGAGAAAAATATTACACTATGGGCATATTATATGTACAATGTTGAAAAACAGATTCGGGCCAATGTGGTGGCAAGAGATGTGCTCAAAAGTATCAATTTAACAGTCTACGCACTAAATGCAATTTTGGATTCACCACAATGCCAACAATTCAAGCCAGCCCTTGATGCAGCTTTAGCTATGGAATTAGAGCCGTCAGTAATTCCTGAGCCTATTCAAGTTGCAGTTCAAGTTGCTAAGGCTGAACCTCCTGTTAATGTTCCTCCACCAGTCTCTCCACAAGTCAAAAGACAAATTTCTGATAATGGAAGGAGTTCAACAGCAACAATTTCTGATGCTGTAGCACATCTGACTTTATCCCAAAAGAACGAAATCGCTGGGCTCATTGCAAAAGCTTTGGTTGTAGACGGTAAAGGATCTATAAGCGACTCAGCTTTGATGCAACATCTCAAGGTGATATTTGCACCAATGATTGCAAATATAAGTGGACCTACATCTGAAAGTTACCCTGTGGCACAAGAAATTAATAGAAATAGAAACGTTGAAGGTGCACGCGATTCTTCAGCTCTCCCATTTCATTCCGTTAGTGGCACTAGGAGAAATGAGCAGCCACAAGCACCTAATGTTTCTATCGGTGCCAATCGACTTGCTATTCCATCATTACCAACTTTTGGTACAAGGTCTGTGTTTTAATTCAACATTATTGAGCACTTAATATTTTCATGAAAATTACCTTAAATTGTAAAATTCCAACAATAATTTTAGGTAATTTTCCTATTTTCTTGAAATGAAACGCGAAATGGCTATTCGTTATAAAAATAATAAATAAATGTGCTTTTACTAATAGAGCTGCTACACCACCTCCAAGTATCCCAAATCCGCTGCAAAATGCTCCAAATCCATTTTTGTCTTCTGGAAGTAGTTCCCGAGTCAGTTCTCAATATCATCCTTATGGAGGTAGTCGCGGATTTGCTGGACGAGGAAGACCGACTAGCCCCGTAAGTTCAGGAAGACGTTCGCCATTTAGTCGACGTGGCTATGCTGGAAACCCTGAACCTGAAGATAAGGTGAATTAATTTTATTGACTTAACTTTTGAAGGGAGATGTTTCCGGTTCGGATTTTATTGGTTTTACAGTGATTCATTGGTTGATTTCATATTTTATTCTCTTTGCATTGTTTATCTTCTTTGCACTATAATGAGAGAACAATTGTAGATATTGTTAAGGCATCTGCTTTTCACTATTAGCACTGTCATTAGAATAAACCATTGTATGGCTTAGTATTACAGTTATTAAGCATTCATATAATTACTCTTGAATTTTGTTTGACCTCATCACAACTATCGGTAGTTACTAAAAATAAATATTATGCCTACCTAAAATTTAGAGCATTGATGTCTTTGTAAATCATTAAATTATTAGGTGTATAATGTAATTTATATTATATGAACATAAAATATGTCTAAGTAAATGTAATACAATTATATTATGAATAATAATGTAAGAGTCAAAGCATTTAAGTTTGCAATGTATTGTTTTTGAGACTAAAGTTACGTATTAATAAAAGTATCTACATTCAGAACCTTGTACATGTTGATACCTAAATCCTAATAAGAAATAAAGATTTTTAAAAGCCTAAATTCAACTGTTCTTTCATATTTCATTTGATTTTGCTCTGGTTGTCTGGTTGTTTCTCATTCATTTGCATTTGGCGTCATTTATTTTGGCATTGAAGTTCATAGTAGCCATAATAATATTCATGGATGTACAAGGAAGGAGTGCCTGGTAATATCTTTTTGACAAATATTTTTGGAAATTTTAGGACACTGGTGAGGAGGACAATGCCTTTTTGTATGAGTGGGAGAGACCATCAAGTGACATAAATGTGAATCTGAACGAAGCAGTTAGTAAACTGAGCAATGAGCTGTTAGCAACGAAAGAAGGTTGGTCAGGAATATTTTCACCCCCGACTTCTGTTTCTGTTTCGTCGGAAGATTTAAGTTTGGATGAAGTGCCCAATTCAGTCAAACTCCCCCCAGGAATCCTCAATCTCATTAGGAAAGAACGAAGCACGGAGGGAAACACATCTTCATCTCGATATACGTCCACATCGCGAACTAAAACTAGAGATCTGTCTCAGAACAGGGAAAGGCGTCGGGAGATGAGGCACAAAAGAGAAAGACAGAGCAGACGCTCCCCGAATTCCCCATCCCCGTCGGAGAAAAAAGAAAACAGTAGAGAGGGAAGAAGGGATAGGCATTCCAGAGAAAAATCGAGAAGAAATTTAGTGGATGAAAAGAGAGGGAAATCGAGACGAAGTTCGGTTGACGAAGACAGAGAGAAAAGTCGAAGGAACTCGATGGAAGAAAGAGAGAAAGCTGAGGCTGACAGAGAGCTGAGAAAGCGACGAGAAGAACGACACAGAAGAGCTAGAAGATCAAAATCCTCAAGTCGGAGCAGTATCATCAGACTTCCTCTTCAGGGACCTTCTCAGGGAGTTAATTCTATGCATCAACGTTCATCCTCGGAAATCGAAGGTCGACAATCAAAAGAAAAACCGTCGGCTACACCCTTTAACTATGGCTCCGAAGTAATCGAAGTGGACAACAATATTAAACGTACAGAGAAAAATGGAAAATCTCAGCCGGGAAAACTCAGTAAACCTTCAAGAGGAGTTTCTGCCATGTATGCCTTTTAATCAACTTTGAATTAATTTAAGATTTTCATTGTAAAAATGCTACGTAAGTATCGTATAGCATCGGAAAATGCATGAAACGAGAATGTATGTTACTTATCGTTAATATGGGTAACGTAAAATCTATGTATCGTGTGATTGCCTATATAAATGTTTCGTATTTAGATTTTGGGAAACCTCATCTATAAGTGGGGGAGAAGGTAAGTGCGATGCGGAAGCTGCGGAAGATGCGTTCACAAAAGATAAGATAAAAGCCAGACATTACAGGAAAGACAAGGTCGATGTGGTGGATCTAGAACCCGGAGAAATTATATCGTCCTCAACGGACTTCTCAGGTATTTTTTGTTTTTACCTATATTCTTTTTTTCAGTTTTGAGTAGAATATGAATTTATTTTCGTATGAGTTTATTCATAATTTATTTATTTAAAATAGCTTGCAAAGTACATGAGTAAGTATATATTATATTTTTTATTTCAGACGCAGAATCAATACTTAAATGCGATCCTCGAATGGAAAAGCACAAAAGGCGGAAGAAGCGTAGTTCAGCAAAATCCAAAAATGATAAAGAAGCGATTATTTCAGTTGTAGTTGACAGCCAAGATTCATTTGATGATTTCGATGAGTGTATGACGAAGGAAAATATTGTTCCTGTTGTAGATCTAGACACGTCCTTTGAGGAGAGAGAGCAGGATCCTCGGAAAGTTAAATTAGATCTTCCTATGATGGTATTTCCTTTGGTAAAGGAGAACATTACTGCACCTTCTCAAGATATGATCTCTGACGGATCTTTAACTGATTATGAATCTCCTAGCTCTCCAACGAGAACTCCAAAGAAAAAGATCTCAATGACAGAGCCAGTGACACCAGATGCTGTTCAAACCACTATTCGCATGGAAAGTAAATCCAATGTAGAATCTCGGAGCAAAAATTTGACATCGGAAACTAATGACCAATCCAGTGACAAATTTCCGCTTGGCAGCGAAATATTATCTGATGGAGAGTTATCTAATGTAACATTTGAACATGAGAAAGAAACTTCTTCCATTTCTAATTCCAATTCTTCCAGCAAGTTAGAGAGAATTGACAGTGCTGAAGATGATGTTCTTTCCAAGGTATCCACTGCAAGTAGTGGGAATGTGCGTGTACTGAAGACTGGGATTCATGAAAATCTTAACCATACAGATAATATTTCTTCCGACTCTGCACAAGAAAATAATGATCCAGTTTTAATTGATCATAAACAATCACCTAATAATGAAGAAGAGAGGTCTGAAAAGAATCAGGAAAAAGAGTTTAGTGTTCCAGTTGTCTGTGATGATGAGAAGCTGCCATCCCTGCCAGAAAAGTCACCGAATGCTCTTACGAATACAGCAACCGATAATTTAGAAAGTACAAATGTAGATTCCATGGAGGAAGAGGCTGAGAATATAAATGAATCCGAAAACTTTGTTATTTCTATAAGCAAAAATATATTTGAGTCAGTTGATGCTAGTTCCGATGATGAAATAGATGCGACTAAGACGCCCCTTGACACTGTCAGTTGTTCTATTGAAGATAAAGAAGATATTATTGAAAATGCTGATGGTAAATCCAGTGCATCATTAATAAATGACGTGTCTCTTGTTACGACTATTAAACCTTCCACTTCTCAACCAATGACTTCGCAACCAATGACTTTTCAATCAATGACTTCTCCACCAACGGCTTCTCAACCGAAGACTTCTTCGCACACAAATGCAGATTCCACTGACAATGTCCCCGAAGAGATGGTGATGAAAGAGCTAAACGTTTCCGAAAATGTCGACATTGAATTTTCAAATGCAAATGATAATAATGGTCAACAAAACCTTGCTAACACTGACGACATAGAAGACTATATTGATTCTTATGTGGAAAGAAAAGTGCTAATTGAAAAGGAACAGCTAGTAACTGTTGAACTTGATGGTATAAGTATCACGGATAGTATAGAGGTCACAGAGGAATTTTTGCAGTGACACTTCTGGAGTTATTTTGCACCTAAATGTTGACCTTATAGTTAATCTACTTAATATTTTGTGATAAATGGAGTAATGACATAAATAATAGGTGCAGTTAATTCTATAGCAAATGTCTATATTATATGTTTTAGTACATTCTGTAGATTGTTTATAGTACATTTTAGCGCTTGTACAGAGATGCTACTAAGAAGTTGCCAAATTCTCTATTTATGAAACAAAATGCATTTATTATTTCCACAAATTCCACAGGACTTTCTACCCTGAATTGTACTAGTAATTTTAATTTTAATACTTACATCTACTATTATGATATGTACATTGGAAGTACTGATAATGGAAGACATCGGTTATTACTCCTGACAAAGATGATCTCTTCTCGTCTTAACTTAACTATGCTTTTCCAAAAATGTTGACAAATGCCAAGCTTTATGTCATCTCTATCCTTAATATTGTTTAGCCAGCCAAATATTGTTTCCCAGCTTTTAATGTTTATGAATGTATAAGATGTAAATAATTATTAATTTGTAGAATAGAATGATGCATAGTAATTAATATTAATTAATAATTATGCTATATATTATGATGTTGACCAAAGTTTATAAGAAGTTCGGTCCTGGCTCCCAGGTGTTAAATGAATTGACTTTTTGGCACCTTGTATGGGTAGCTCATCAAAATAGTAGATTACGGAAATTACAATAGCACATTATTAAATAGTCCGAAAACTGCACTTGCACTACTATTATTTAAGTCGTAATGTTGAATTTGAAGTAAAGAACATCTATGTGAAGTATATTAAATATTTATAAATATATGTACAAATCATACTCATAGCATTTTCAGTCATAAGTCAAATCAAATTATATTAGAAAATATTTTTGAATACTCTCAAATGACTATACCATAATATATTCATATAAAGAAACAACTGTATTGTAACTATTTCAAATTCCAAACGCTCGGTATATGGAACTTGAAGAAAAATGATCTTGTCAGGGTTCATTTTCTCAGTTTTCTATGCATATCTATCGGTCGAGTTGTCATATATGATTGAATGCAATAAAATTTGATGTATCAAATCGTCGGTGGACGTTTCAATTGTAAAAATCTTGTTTGTTTTGGATAAATGTTTTACATTTGCATAATATAATGTTTTTTGAACGTTGAATGTTTGATAAGCTTTTGTTACAGTTGAGATGCAATTAATAGGCTATAATAGGTTTTCAATGTTTTTTTGATATTTGTGTTTCACCAAGTCACAACTCCAGATAAAAGAGGAGACCGCAACATAATAATATTATATTTAGGTATGTAGCAATTAAAAGGCTTCGATTTTTACTGTAATAATGATTCCTAAATTAAATCGTTCATAATGTATGAATATGCATAATGTAATATTTTACGTGTAAAAGAACATTTCAAAAAAAATTAGTCTTACTTAGGGAGTTATGTGAGAATGCAAAGTTTAATTAATTGTACTGTCCAAAATGTTTATTTCATTAAGTACAAAATACAAAAATTTTATTATTCCAATAAATACAACTGAATCTAACTTAAACCCTAATAAACTGATTTATTTTTTATATGCATTATGCATCCAATCCACCTCCCCCAGTAAATGCTCGTTGCTGAACGCTTTCGTAATATATATCGAATCGAACAATAATTAAAATTCTTTTCACAAACCAACAACAGTGTTAGTGTGTAAGGAAAAATGGAAGCTAATAATGATTAAAGAAATAAGTAAAAGATTAAATTAATGTTTTCCCCTCTCTTTATTTTCACTTCACGCCACAGCTAACCAACCAAATTAAATAGGCAGTCAACAATGTTTTAAACAGTCATACATACAACAAACAATAACCAAACGCTGGAAACTTAGGATGATAGAATACGCTGAAGTATTTGCCTCTGAAACAACTTTTACTCATTCTTGTCTTTTTCACGGTAGTGCAAAAAGACGCATGAAAACAACGTAACCCCAATCATCATGGAAAAGGCACTAGCATAATACGGAAATGCTCCTGGAATGAATCGTTCATACTGGGTATGCTCCAGTGGGCGCACCGAAACCTGAAAATAAGCATTTATATAAAAAAATAATATATCTACATACTTTTAACACGAATAGATTTGCATTGCCAACTTAGTATTGGCAAAAGTAACACTATAATATTTTTAAAGTACCTGTGTAGCACTAGTTAAGTAAGTGTATCCTTTCCGTTGATAATCAATCTTGAATTGGAAAACTCCATACACGTCAGGAATTTTAAATCTAGCTTCATACAAGCCTGCTGTCCCCGGAATGCGTTTAAGCGTCGTCCTCACAAATGGATCAATTCTGACAAACTCCAACTGGACGTCAGTAGCAGTGTAGCCTTGCCAAACTCCGGAAACCAATTCTTCAAGAGCAACGGTGTATACAACATCCTCCGTGACGGTGTAAGCGACAGGAGCTTCGCTTTCCCCAGATTTATGATGGGTGACATTGCTTAGACGAAGGACGCCCTTTTCTTTGAATACCCATTGGCTAAGTGCCTTTACGAGAGCCTCGTTTCCTGACTTCGGGAATGATTTTCCACCCTATATTAAAGATTATGCAATTCATGTAAGTACATTTTTCAATGACAAAGGCTACAAGTAGTAGCAACTGTGCTTTAAGGGTGCTCTTTCAAAAGCTTTGGATACCCAAACAGTATCTACAATAGCACATTTTCAATTCAAAGATGTTTTTTACCTGTTTTTGGACTGACTGGCTGAAGGTCTTGTCTGAGAAGAAATTAAGGGATCCGGTAAATATAACTCGGGCATTATTTCTTGCCTGCAGTCCAGCAATGAGTACCGTGTTTCTTCCCACCGTATGAGGATACTGAAAATGGACCAGAATTCATGTTAAATACAACCAATTAATTTAATTTAATTAGCAAATTAGAATACACAGAATCTATATTTCAAACCTCAGTAACAGGCTTTTCTGGGTCGTATGAGTAAGATGACGACGATGCCACTAAAATCTCCAAGACTAGAGGATTTTCTGGATCCACCAACAAACTTGATCCTTCGTACAGCAGAGGAGCATTGTTGCTTGTACCCACAATTGTTGCAGCATCAATTAAATTTTTGGGGTCTACCGTTACCAAAGTATGCTAGAAAATTAATTAAATGGAATTATTTAAGTAATTAGTAATTTAACGTAGTTACATGCAAAATCCTTAAACTTATTTAAAAATATTTGCTAGTTTTCAGCGTACCTTTCCTGAATCTGAAACTTCGTAGTTAATGTGATCGATGACATAAGCAGAAGGATCATCTAATTCAACACCGAATTCTGCGGCCAAATCTCGAATAGCATCTCCGGCTGTTGGGCTACCAGCAACAAGGACATTTCCCCCGTTGTCAACAAATTCAGCTACTGCTTCAGGACTCAAATCTCCACTGATTAAGAAAATAACAAAGATTATTGAAACATTTCAGTCTCAAACTCTTAACGATATATATGTAGGTGTAGTATAACGTATAAAACACTAAGCCCAGATATCCCCCCCCCCCCCAAAAAGTAAACAATCTTTACCCCAATTCATCAGTTCCCGGCGCAAACAAAATAAGATGTTGATACAGCCACACTCCATATTTCTTCAAAGACAATGATTGGTCGTCTGACATTTTAAATGTCAAGGTGTATCCATTTTCTAAATTATATAATCATTCAATCATTTACAAATTCACAATCAATGACAATGATACAACAAGACATTAATATTTTATTGATTATGTATTGTATCTTACTTAGCCAAGTAATAAATAGTATTGTATGATGATTGTATTGAAAAGTATTAAACAATTACCTATGAGTCCTTTAAAAAATACAGAATGCGTCTCTTTGATAGCCAAATTGTCCAGAAGAACCAATGTGTTCTTACTAGGTTGTGTAAAGACAGGTAGCAAGCTTGAACTTATGGTGACTAGAAGAAAAAATGTAATTCGTCCCAGACTAGGGCATGTTGGGGCTCTGATTTTCATCTTGAAGAATTATCTGAAAGAAACAACATTCTTTAAAAATTTTTGAAATTCAGTTCAGAGTCCAGTTATATGAATGGATGGCAGTACGAGAGGAAGACAGTACACAGAATTGTCACATGAGTTAAAAATGGAAATGAAATTAATTTATATATTAATTGCATTAATGTGTACTCTAATTATCATTGTGATTTTTAAATTCCAAATGCGCATCACCTTTCTTATCAAATAAATGCAATGCCAAATGCCGGCAAGTTGAACCAGTCTTCTTAGTCTTCTCGAATGAGTGATAGTCTGATAGTATAACAATATTATTATTATAGTAATTACAGCAGTCAGCAGTTAGTAACGAGAAATTAGAGCGTCGCAACAGGCCAGACTGATTGACAGACTAATAAATGTTTCAATATAAAATATTATTACAAAAATACATCGCCATAATACTGTTGACGTTGACTGTCAAGTCACAAGTTAACACTTGACAGTGTCAACCTGTACTAATGAAATGAAAATTATAAAAATAAAATCAGACTTTTTCGAAACAACTATTTAGGAAATTATTAAAAAATAAGAGTATTCAACTTTACCTTACACCACTTTACCGATGCTGCTTCTATATACTTCACTTTATTCTGGATTCTGGACAAGAAATGAAAATGAGACACGTCAATAGAAGTTTCGGCGATGCCGCTGCTGCTGCCGGTAATGCAAACCTATTACATTTTCTAAGTAAAAGAGGCGTAATAAAATACGCGACGAGTAGCGGCAGTATTTAATCTTCTTATGATTTTTATGGCCCTTTTTGTGTAAAATGATGTTCTTTCTTCTTGTCTATTGTCTCATCCTCTCATCTTATTAATTAGGTACTAATTAGGACTAGTAATATAATATAGTACTTTAGTTATAGTATATTATAGTACTGTACTAGTAGTATTACTAATCTAATAAGGAAGGTCATCTCATCTCACCGCAGTCGCAAAATCACTAAATGCACTAAATAGTTCTTGATAGTATAGAAATTTCACTGCTACCTAATGCATGTTAACTTTTATAGTAAGGTCGCCAATAATTATCGATTGCACACTGCTTCCACCCAGCAGTGTTGCATACCTTCATGTAGCATAAAGCATTGCATACTGCTTTATCATGGAGCAGTATGCAATGCTACGGTGCGGTGCGGTAGCATAAAAAGTTGTATACTGCTTCAACCTTGTGGTTTGTATCATAAAATACTGTGTACTGCTTCCACCGTACGTTAAATACAATCAGTATAGTAGTATAAAAAGTCGCATACTGCTTATAACATGGAGCAGCATAAAACATTATGTCGAATGTTTATTAAAACGGTAAAAGAGGAATAACAGTTTTCTACTGGTCGAGCGGCATGAAGCGAGTAAAGGGACTACAAACTACAATGATGATGGTACAACTATGGCTATCTGGTTTTTACCAAAGGAATCAGTTGAGTTGGCTTATCACATTCACTCAACATCTACCCTACCTACACTACCTACACAAACAATATCAACACGCTCGGGCACAGCTCACAGCACAGCTACGTGCATAATAAATACAGCTAGCTTTAGCTACACAAAATAATTTTTAGCCAATATAAATCAGTGCAAAGCAAGCAGCAGAGAAGTAGCCCCTATTTCTATTTACTAACTACTGCACTGTCACTATTTAGTGTAATACGGTAATACACATTTACACGGAATACACAATAACACAAAACGGTCATTCGGAATAACAATAACAAAACAACCCCACACATATGTGCATTATTATTGTTTTGTTTACTACCACGCTAATTACGTATTAGCGTTTTAATTAACAATTTGAGATTGTTCCAGATTTGCATTTATCTGATTAGCATTTAGTACAATTGGTACACGGTTCGTATAAATAAATAGGAGATAAGATAACTATTCATAGGAAGAATAAAAATCTATGTCTTGTCACTTGTGAGAAATAAGGTACAACGTCTTAAGAATTTACCCTCCGTCATCCGTCGAATGTTTTAGTTAGGAGGAACTAAAGTTCTTTGAAGTTCTTTTCCCTTTTGGGTATTTATAATTTAATAAATAACTTTTTCTTTTCGGGGCTTGTATGTACTTATCATACTGTGGCTGGTGTGGCTTGATCATTGGCCGACAACATTAATTTTTGTGGGGAATCAGTTAACTGGTTAACAGGTTACTTCTTGGAAATTACCACAGCATAGCCTAAAATAAAGATAAGGAGGGAGATCAACGAGGAAACTGATAAATGTAGTAATTAACGAATACAAGTATATACAAGCACAAAGTGGCAAATTATGTAGCCTCTTCTACGTAATACCACTAATACCAGTTGTGTTGTGTATAAGCATTTATGAGATTACAATAATGAAATTACCCTTACACAAAGTTTGTACACTAATAACAATAACTGCATTTATCTAGTTTGTCAAGCTTATCTGTGCTTATTGAACTAGAAACGGGTCAATGTGTCATTTAGCACGTTTTTCCAGTGCCCTATAATTTTTTGTTAGCTGATGTAGTTAGCAATCAGTTGAGCTTGACAAATTATCAATTATTTTTAACAAATACAAAATATTGATGTGAAAGTAGGTGAAAAGTGAAGTGTCGTTATATTGCAGCCGGAGAAAGCCATGTTATTGGCGCTTATTGCATTTAGGAGTGAAAATAAGTTGCGTACCTACACACACAGATCAGCTGCAATATAATTTTTGTCATAAACTCTTTTAAGGACTTCTTCATACTGCTATTAGTACAAAATTTATTTTGAAACGAAATCAATAAGAAAGAAAGTGAACATATAACAGTGTTGCGAATTGCGAACTATTTTTTATTACAGGGATGTTATTGATTTTGTTTTGACAATTTATTTTTCGTTTTTACCGTTATTTTTAGGAGTTTTAAAAGGTTAACCACGAATCTGCGAATGAAAAATTGTGTGCATTTTCGGCATTTAAAGTGTGCTGTTGCATAAAATGGCATTTAGTCACGACAGCTTCTTTGGGTGGTCGTGCTACTCATATTATTTGGCACTTTACGTGCTCTCGCTACACATTTTGGACACGAATACACGATCGTCTTCTCCACACTGGAAATTGGTAGTCGAGGAAAATGGAAAAAACGTAATCATTCCGAATCCTAGCCTGTCATTGACAGCTGGTAATCATTGTTTTTTTATTCTAATTGAAAAGCGTTTACAATAATATATACTCCATTCTCATTTTGAAGTTCTAAATTTTAAATTCATTGCAGGAAATATCATCGGTTTCAGCGCCACTACGAATTCGGAAAACCCTGCGTCCCATCAGCATCACTTAGGTGGGAACAACAATGACACATTTTCCAGAGGAAACAGAGCCTCAAACTGGATCTCAACTACAAGCAAAGAAGATGAGCTTGTGCTTCAGATTCTTGCCACAACAGTCATAAGTCCTAGGGGCTCGTGGACGAAGAACGGCCAAGAACTATTCTGTTCTAATTGTCCAAATGTGGAGCATAGTATTCCTACGCAGTCTCCTCAAGGCCAAAGACAACTTTCTCCTTCTGAAGAAATTCTCTCCGACAACTCGGAAATCCTGGATTGTGGTAGACCTGCCAACTTCACATATTACGATCAGCTCATCGGGGTGGCAAACAGGCATAATCATCCTCATATACCTGAACCACAAGGTAATCATCGCCCCTAGAATTTTGGTTACTTAAACTTAGACTTTATCAATGTCAAGGGTTCTGTCCGAGAACACAGATTCTCTGATTCTATCAAACTGACCCCAATACTTACAAAAAACCTGTCCTAGTTCCTGGTTATCCTAAATAGATACTAACTTTCCTCTGCTATAAATTGCCACCATAGATCACTGAAAACTTTAACAAATGGTTTTAGTTATTCATGGGTTGGGAATTGGGAAAGATTTATAAATTTTTATGCAAACTGCAACCAGTGTATGAAGTATTGAGCGTCCAGTATCTCATAATATTATAAGCTTACATATATTACGAGATGCTGGACACTCGATACTTAATATAAGTGCTTGCACTACATCATGGGCATGGAGAAAGTTCTTTTCCCTTGAAACACTGTCACACTGTATAAAACTTTCACTAAAGAGAAAACATTATAGCATCATCATAATATGCAGTTCATGTTGGGATATTGATACTGGGATACCTGCCTGAACACCCATACTGAATAATACTAAATACAATAAATCTATATTTCCCCGTTTCTCTATTACAGTTGCAATGGTATTTCGTAAAAAAGGAAGCAAAAAGGATACCATCGATCTGAACACTCTTGAAAGAAAACTTCGCAAAGCCAAAAGAGAGGTTGGAAAATTGAGATTCTTGAAACGCTTAAATAGTATAAGAACTGTTTTTTAATTAAGATGTACTGCCAAAATACAGCTTTATATATTTTTTTATTATTATTTCAGAAACCCAGTTCCATTCAACTGTACAATCAAATCGGAAATTTCTGGAGAATCAAAGGACATACATTAAGAGCCATTGAATGTTTCCGTAAAGGCTTGGCTGTTGCACCCAACAACCCAGAAGTAAGATTCCTGTCCTGTGATTTACGTGAAGCATTCAAGACTCTAGATAATTATTCATCATTCTAATTGATTTGTGTAGGTTCTTCATAATTTGGCCAGACTACTCTTAACATTACAATACCTGGACGACGCTTTATTTCTTGCAAGAAGGTCGTTAGAACTTCAGGCTCCCGATAGGAGTGCATGGAACCAGCACTTCACCCTGGGGGAAATACTCAAGGCGTATGGTCATCATCAAGAAGCAGTTCTTCACTTCAAACATACGCTGGAGCTTCGGCCAGACCATCGTCCAGCCCAAGAGGCTCTCCATGAACTCGAGTCACTTTTAGCAGGAACAGGACTCCACATCTGTACACTGCTGATAATAATTTTTCTCGTTCTTGGAGTTCTTCTCGTAATGCTTTCTAGCTTGGAAAATGAGGAAGAGGAAAGAAAAAGCCCTCCTCCGAGACATTTTAGTCGTGCGCTTGCCATGAGGTAAATCTTTCTTTACCAGAAATATTTAATCCGGCAATGTTTTCATAGCATTGCTTTCTTTAATTGTGTAATCAGGTCACTCGACTCTGCTGGCTAAAATATTGTTAGAGACCTCTCTATATAGCAGTCTTCTGATTGATTGACATAATTTTTTGTACATTTTTAGGTCGTTGAAACTTGGTATTTCGCCTCGAGCTCTGCGTTCAAAGCGACTTCCGTAACTTCCATAGTTTTGGACTTTCATGTGTAGTTGTCGTCGTCTTTTCTCCAGCACAATCTACTTAATTGTTCTGAGCTGCCCTTTCAATCGTAGCCTGTCCTTTCTGTAAAAATAGATACGTGGATTGGACAGGTAGAACAAAATGTCATCATCCTAATTCTAATTGTTTATAAATGATACTCTAATATCCACATGAGAAATCTTTGCAGTTTTCAGTGCAAAGTCTAGTCAGTTGTGGAGCTGTCTTTTATAGTAATGTTGACCTACAATTTGTTTACTTACAATTAGTGCGTTCAAGTTCTATGTATATTGGTTTATGTCAGCCACCTGAAACCATATTAATGAGTTGACAGACTGAAACGGGCATAATAAATGTTGAGTCGAACAAAGCATTACAAAATGTAAACAATTTGACTGTTGTATGTAGTAATTTTCTTTATTTAACTTTCTATACTGTTAAATATTCTGAGAAATTTTCCATTGGTGAACAGGAAAATTATTGGAATGTTTAACTTTCATCATTGTGGCGAACTACTAACCACGGTTAACTACCTTATTTCATTACACATTCATATTAGGATTGATTTATGATTTAATTACTTTCTAATCTCTATTTAATATACATTTTACATAGCATCTAATCCAACATCAACATCCAACATCAATATTCGTAACGCTGCTGCTAAAACTCGAGGTTTCTACTTCTAGAGCATATCTAGTAGGGATTCAACTTTTCATACCACATAACATTACAATTATTTAACACCTACACATAACGCACCATCCTATTATATCATTTGTATTCCATAAACTTTTTAAATGATAGTTTGATAGTGATAGTACCTGCTGCTTCCTAAACTATTTACCAATAAGATTTTGTTGAGATGCGAATAACCAGTTCCGATAAATTCTTCAGAATTGGACCCAATCGGTATTCGACTGATCCACAACAGGTTTCTGCGGAGGTGGATGTGGTTGATGAGTAGGAGAGCTTGTTGGTGTTGGTTCACGAGATACATTTGGTGGTGGCGCTAACTTAACACCCCCAGGAGGAGGAGGTAGTATTCCAAGTCCACCTCCGGCATTTGCAGCTTTAGCTTTCGACCGACTCGATTCTCCTCCATCTTTTTTCTGTACACCAAACAGTTTTAATAGAGTATAATGATAATTTTGAAGAAGGGATAATATGGAACATTTAATATAGAATTATCTTGTCAGCTCACTGTTATTTTCATGTTTATTTTTATAGTTTCTCCTTCCTTAAATCCCAAGTTTAGCCCTGGTTTGGGAACGTCCTTGTCCTTTTCATTTTGTTGTTCCTTCTGCACCCACTTAAAATGATCTTGCAAAGCCACATTCAAATCAAAACTATCAGACCGATCAGCAAAGCCTATCCCGATAAATGCATTTCTCCCTAAAAATCAAGGAGTTTCATATTAGTTATGTCTTCATGCTCTATTTGGTGATCAATATGAACTTTAAAATTAAAATACAATGTACTCGATTAACCTTCCTTACCATTGTCATCTTGTATTCTAAGTACAAAATAACGAGATGAATCACTGACAGACTCCACAGCAATTCCAGGGTATTGCTCAATAGGAGCCTGCGCAAATAACTGCCCTGATGTTTTGTCTTCCAATTTGATAATACAAGTATTTCCTTTAGACACTATTCGCATCCTTCCGGTCCAATGAGGTGTGTCGAGATTCCATTCATTAGCTCTGTAATTAAAATAATATTGATTTAGCTTACGCAGTTTTCCAGTTAAAATAATCGTCCTTTCTTGAGAATCAAGGAATAATACTATACGGTCCTGATAATTTACCCTAATTTTTATAATTCTATTTTATAATGGTGGGTGAAGCGGGCGGGGGATCAAATAATAAAACTGATTGAATTGTAACCAAATTTAATAATTGGTCAAAATACAAAACTTCTAATTCAAAGAGAATTTGCTGTTGTTCCTGGGAAACGTGTAGTCTTTTATGGCGACGGGAACGGGACCGTGGGTCCCGTCCCCGTCCCGTCCTGGTACGCGTAAAAGGTTTTAGGGTTTTGTAGGTCCCGGGAAATCATTTTTGGACCGGGAAACGGGACGTAATTTCTTCCCTGTCTCGAAAAGAATTATTTTTCGAACCCTGTCAAAATATTTCATATTTTTATGATTTTTAAAAATTGAAAAACAGACCTGTAGCCTCGGTTTGTTGTCCGTGGTGGAATTTTGTACACGAAGACTTCAGATTTCACCAGTAAAATGCTTTCATACTCCGCCATTATAAACTTTGGTTGCAAAAAAACGATGTGTTATAGAGTAGGTGGATTGGTAGATATTTTAGATTTTTATAATAATACCTATTGCCTATTATAATATCACGAATAAGAAGACAATGTTGGTTGAGTTGAGTGTGTCTTCAAGGAGCACTGTGGTTTGGTGGTATTGCTTGCCAAAGAAAGGAAACTGGAATAAAAAAAATCAACCTTCAACATTTTTTTTCATAAACTAATAATATGACATAAAACAAAAAGGCAAACTTCGAAACGCTTATAGAAATGTTTTGACTTGTATTATATCAATATAAATAATATAATGACAAAATTAAATGATAGTATGATAATTCTTTTCTTGGCTATTTCTTACCAAATGAACCGAGGACTGACCCGTCCACACCAGTTCACAACTGAAAACAGACAGATCCAAAACGAATGGCCAAAGCCAAAAGCTGGACGTAGCCTGCAAACTTATTATGCCCGTCCGTAATGTCCGCAATAATCTGCAGCTTACTAGCAGCTTACCAATTTGCAAGTTACCACGCACTGGCTGTAAAAATAAAATATTAAATTAGAACATCAAGAGCATTTATTACATTATTCATGTTATTATCTGCAATCGTTTTTACATTAAATAACTATTCGTTTTGCACTCTTTTAATAAAGTGAAAGTTTAAAAATATTGTACCTCAGCTGTCAGTCAGGTTTGAATTTAGTCAGTAAGAAGATATCATAAGTTATGCAGACAGGTGACAAGTAGGTGGATTAAGTTTAAGAACAATGAACTGCAAAGTATAATAATTTGATAACAAAGTCACTAGCATTACTAAATCCACTAAGCAGTTCCATCCAACTTTCAAAAATTTGAACTGGAAGAATCACTGGAAAAGCTTTCTATAATTTTATTTATGTCAATAATAAGAAAGAAAGTGATCTATAGAATCTATACTATTCTTCTGTTCTCAATTTCTTGTGCTACACTACATACAGATACCCTCCTTCCTACTCCTTCCTTCCTAGTTCCTACTATACTACTGTAACTGTCCTGCTAGATTTCTACTTCTAGTAATAGACCACATTTTTCAGGTCCTCCATCATCATTTTGATGCCATAAAATATGATTTTCCTCTGGGGTCTCAATGTATTAACAATAAATGGAGGACCTTAAGAAACTTGCCTACAGCTACTACAGTAGTATATGAACTATGAACTGTATAATCGACTATACCGTAGCGTACGCGTACGCCGCCGTACGCTTTACGCCTACATTTATTGTATTGAATGATTTTGCACAGATATAGATTTACTGAGGTATACTCGTAGTCGTACTGTGTGTCTACTAATCTACTACATTCGGAATCGGAATTCCTTTATAAATGTGTAGATATTAAAAAAATACGTCTCTTTCTCACTGCCTCCATGTGTTGTTAGTGTCACTAATAATAATAACAGACATAGTTCATAGTACATAGTTATAACTTAAAATTATTTTTTACTAGTTCTGTATTTTTGGCCCTGACCATCATGCAAAGTCATACTTATTATAGATCAATCTTTAAGTTAGAATGTCATCTTTTCAACAGTGTTAGCCCCATATTTCTATCTGGTCTGGTTCCGGAGTTATTAGCGTGTAAACCATGGGACCAACTGTCCACACAACCATACAACCCCATAATTAGTTTTGCAGGATGAGTATCGTTGAGCAGTAATAAAATAGTCGTGCGGTACTTTCTAGTTCATGCTTTAAGAAATACATGGTAGAGCTAAACAGCGACCAACGAGAAGTGAAGTCTCTGAAAGACGTTGGGAGAGCGCGGATTGCAAATTAGTTTGCGAAGTTTAAATGGCGGCTGGACCTATTGCAGAAAGAAATCAAGGTTCGTAATTTTATGAATTCGAATTTAAAAATAAAAGTAACTAATAGTTTAATAGCTTTAATTACAATACCGTGTACTTTTACTACATTATGCTTTGATTCTAACATCTAACGCACATCATAAATTTTTTAGTAAGCATTAGCAAGACGAAGCAAATAAAAAGTCACGCCGGTTTTATTCATTATTGAACATTAAATGGTTTTCAGCATGTTCATTTTTTGCATTGTCACTTTTTATCATTTAAATGTAAATGGGCATATACCTAGATTAGTTTTCGTAATAAATAGTACTTAATTTATTGCAGATGCCACCGTCTATGTTGGTGGTCTTGATGAGAAAGTCTCGGAGAGCTTGTTGTGGGAACTTTTCGTTCAAGCCGGTCCTGTCGGTAAGTGTAGAACTTGTCAGGATATAATATATTGGACATATATTGGACATTGGACGTATACGTATTATAATATTATAATGTAATTTCTTTGTCTTTAATTTAAAGTTAGCTAATAAAAAATATGTCTCTTACTCTTATTTGCAGTTAACGTGCACATGCCGAAAGATAGGGTCAGTTTAAATCACCAGGGGTATGGCTTCGTCGAATTCATCAGTGAAGAGGATGCAGATTATGCAGTAAATATTCTAAACGTTGTTTTAGCATCAACTTAATCATTCTCTATTTGCACCATTGAAGGATTTTTAATCTGTAATGCTTTCAGATCCGTATTATGAACATGATAAAGCTATATGGTAAACCAGTGAGAGTGAATAAAGCCTCTGCCCATCAAAAGAATTTAGATGTTGGAGCTAATGTCTTTATTGGAAATTTAGACCCAGAAGTGGACGAGAAACTTCTCTATGATACTTTTTCAGCGTTTGGAGTTATTCTACAAACCCCAAAGGTAATAATAAAAATTATTAATAGTAATTATTACATATTACATAGAATATAAGCCAAACCTAGACATTCATGCATTGCATCCAACTCACCAAATGAAACTGTATTTATTATGTTCTAATATCATAATTTGTTTTTGTTTGACAGATTATGAGAGATCCTGAAAGTGGAAATTCTAAAGGATTCGCTTTCGTCAATTATGCTAGCTTTGAGGCTTCAGACGCTTCTATAGATGCAATGAATGGACAATATTTGTGTAATAGGCCTATTTCAGTTTCATATGCTTTCAAAAAGGATTCTAAAGGAGAGAGGCATGGTTCTGCTGCAGAAAGGTACAGATTTCTTCCTAATTTGTGATATTATATTATTGCAATTGCCTTTGCCACAAATAAATGACAATAATTTATAATTTTAGATTATTGGCTGCGCAAAATCCTCTTACTCAGACTGACAGACCTAATCAATTGTTTGCCGACGCTCCACCTCCTCCATCGTTGCCTGTGCCCTCAGTTCCTCCTCCGCCTCCACCTCCACCTATGATGACTGGTCATCCTATGATGCCACCTCCAGGAAGTCAACCGCCTCCAATGATGGCCCCACCAGGAGGACAGTGGCCGGCGTGGGCTTTACCACCGATGCCACCACCAAATTTTGCTTTTGGGTTTCCTCCGCCTCCAAGACCTGCACCACCTCCACCACCTCCAAACTATTGAATCTAAATTATGTCTTTTTTAAAAAATGTCAACTTCCTTCATGTAAAACTTAATTAATTTGCCATTATGTTAATATAATCCTTGTGGACTACATAAATATTTTTTCCGTGCGTAGCTAAATGACCTTTTAGTTAACGTTATTAACATGATTTTTATACAAGTGTTGATACAGTTTCTATATTTATAGACCATTTTGCATTGGAATCCGTTCTGAAATTAATAAAGACCTGTTGTTAATTAACCACTTTAATTACTTTGTTTATTTACGATAGTCTACGCATAAAATAAGTCATTTTTGTTGCATTTTCATATTTAATTTAAGAAAAGAAACTCAATTTATTTAAATTGATATATGGCATTGGAATATATACCACTGAACTTGCATTTAAAGTCTTTTAGTCAGTCACAATTATAAAGATTGATATTTTAATGAGCCATTGTAGGTTTATCTTCTGCAAATATAACTCACAAACCTGTATTGAAAAACTGAAATGACCAATATCATTTCCAAATAATGTCTTATGAATGACATTTGAATTTATATTTTTGAGGCACAAATTTTAGACGTCGTTCTGGATTGAATTTTTTACACGCTATTATCTTTGTGTTCATTTTAAAAAAGGCCAAAGAAAATATTAAAATATTTACAATATAGTAATGAGAATGAGAGAGTGAGAGATCAGTGAGATATCAGAGAGTGATCAAGTGCTTTCTATACGGTTCTATCTAAGTGAAGTCTCCATCTCAATCTCACTCTCAATCCAAGCGAGAGTTTTCTCTTCGGTGAAAGTCGTACAGTCTATTACTGCGTTATTAGTGAAAACAACTTTCCCCAATAGATGTAGTACATTGAATTACCGCGACACGAGGTTGTTTGGATTTTGTTCCAAACACTGGCTTAAAATTTTTTCGCTACCCGAATAATATGCTTAATCTGCATGATAAAAAGATGAATTTCTACCGCAGGTTCCTTAAATTCTATTGAGATAATTATGATGAAGTTTGAATGCAATAGTTTCCAGTAGTTTTATGTAGGTACACTTAAATATATCTCATAGTGTAAGATTTTTAATATCATACATATAGCATAATGGACAAGGAAATTTTTTATGTATCTACTAAGTAATAATGACTATTTAGGTCTAAATAGATAACAATCTCACAGTCAAAGATAGGCAATAGAACAATGTCATGATGTTAAGCCATATTTCGGGCCACTTGCTGCTAACATTGACATATTATTTTCGTCGTTGATTATTGCATCTTTGAAACAATGGTGACAATGCTAGTCAGTGTGATGGCATTGTTTATTGCCTGAACCTCAACGGAGCTTAACAAGGGCACATTTTTTGATAGGTAATGAATCTACAGAATGTAATAACAAGCATACACATACATATTTGACATGACATCGGTACATCGTACATATAAAGTATAAATGGAGGTACATAATTTGAATTTGAAGTACTTATTAGATGTAGCAAGATTATATATTTAATAATACTTAAAGGTAATAATATACATTAGTTTATGTATTAAAAGTTAAATAGATAAAGATAATATTATACATATAGGGTTTTGTCTTAGCTAGCATTTGAAATCTGAACGAAATGAAAGCAGAAAAGCTCCCTAAAACTCACAGATGATTCTTTATGGCTATAGGTACCTACTCAAGAAACTAATTCAAAATTGAGATTAAATTTCAATCTACTGTAGTGTGATGTGAGTGGGAAACAACTTTTTACTGTTCTAGTAGTTGTAATTCTCATAATTAATCTTACAAAGATCATCCTAAATTTTGTCCTTCATTCAATGTGCAATACAATTATAGGTATGTATCTACTTAAAATATTCTGCAGGCTGCCTAAAGCGAATGAGATTCTACTAAAACAGTTTTACATACAATTATGTTATAATAATAATATGATGTATAAGTACATTACATTAGCTTAGAAATCAGAATAATCGTGAGAATAATTAAAAACAGATTGAGAATCACAGTCGTTTATCATTCGTGTGTGTCAGTGTGTGTGTGGGCGTGTGGGTACAACTTTTACACTAATTCAAGAGGTAAACTAACTAAACTTACAGATTACCTGTCTCAATCAAACAGTTTTTTTGTGTATTCGTAATATAATGTAATGCGTTGCGTTTCTTTGTCGAATCAATCTTGCCTGCGAGAAGTTCGTTATACTTTCAGCTTTAAATCTTATTAACGACCACATCACTGCACTGTCATAAATCATAATTATCATACTTATTATTATGAATCATTCAGACTTTAAAACAACTCTCTTATACAGACATTCACAGTTTCTGACATTTAATGACAAATCAAAACTTTATTTTGGTACAAACAATACACAATTTGAATACCTGCTCTGCTTAATAAGGTCGATTGGAAAATACTACAAAACTACTAGCTAAACGAATAACTAATTATTTAACAGAATTTCATAACTTCTTGGTGAATCATAGTCTTTAGTTGATCAGTGCATAGTATTTTCATAATAAACGACTTTACTTCAACATTCTAAAAAGGGGTTTTAAAAAGGGGGGTTTAAAGGGACCATAGTATAGTTTAGAAAGCTTTTTCATGAAATTTCTTTCACAAACTAATCCGATTCATGGGCAACAAATTATACGTCGAAATGCTATGCAATATGAAATGCTTTATAACAATGATAATATTGTAAATATAGTTAGCTAGGTATACTGTAATTAAACAGAGCATAGGTAGAGGTACGTAAATGGGAAATTATTAAATCTAGTGACGAATATTATAACATTATAACAGTAGCGAGCGATTGGTCACAGCCCATACGATTAACAAAAATGAAATCAATCTAAAATAGTTGGAAATAAAATGCAAGGAAATAAACAAGGCAGAAGAAAAAAGTTGAAGAAAATGACACTACATATAGGAATTTTGTTCCAAATAATCGGATTATCCAGAGCCTAGGATGAAAAACTGCTTAAGAAAAGAGTACAATGAGATATGTATGTATTTAGCACTAGAAATTCAGATACTTTAGGTCCCTAAACATTTTATATTTCACTATTTAGCCATTTAGCAATGTTAATGGTCGTAATAAACAATTTATACATTATGACATGCATAATGGAACTTTGCAAGCAATAAATTGGGGCATAGAAATTCGCAAATTATGTAGTATTAGCTATGTATATGTATGAGCCGAAAAAGGACATTGTGACGGCATATTCTTAAATTCGCTCTATGATGCAAATCAGTAGGCGATGCGATGGTGTCATAAAGCAGAATTTATAATAATTTATAACATTGAAAAAGTATAGTAGTATAGCAGCATTTTCTGCCGGTTTTGCATAAGAAGAATATCTGAATTGTGTTGCGTACTAAAAAATGATGTTCATACACCGAGAGTAATGTAAACTGAAGACATATTATAATATATTCAATATTATTATATTCTAAATATGAAGTACTTAGAATAAGAATGTTAAAGATGAATAAAACAGGAGCAAGAATTTACGCAAATCTCAATGCACCCCGTTGTAGTCTAAAGCTAAAAAAGTGCCAATTTTTTTTGTCTATTTCATTATTTTCTTGGTTAATTCATTTCCATCATCTTGATCTTTCTATTATAGTCTCGCCTTTATATGAATGCTCAACTCTCAATTCTAAATCCTACCTACTATGTCTAATCAAAGTTATTTTGCACTTAGCTTTCATATTTAGCTTAAGTATAATATTTAGGAGAGTCTGCAGAAACCGATCGAAGTACTATACCGATGCAATAATATTAATATAAATGATCTTCAGTACAAGTCGCTATATGAAATAAAGAGTTAATTACGATTAAAATGTCACTTCTCTATATTTGTGCTAATTAATTACTGTAATTGATCTAGCTTACACGTAAGAGATAACGGAATATTTTTAGTACATTCGTACGCAAGTTGATTATGCTAAATAATAATAATATTATTATATTTTTCTATTAGTTCTTCTTACTACATATCTTACGCGATGCGCTTTGCGTCTAGCTAGTATTATAGTAAACTATACATACTATTTATGTAGTTAATACAGTTGTTCTAAAATTGTAAGATGAAAATACAATTAATTAACCTTTACAATTAGTATAAATTGCGAAGGATTCAATGAAGTATAGACACAGGAAATGATTTTGATTTCGAAGATGAAGATTGTTGAATGACATAAAAACGTTAATTAACTAGTTAATTAACAAACATGTATGTATTATATTGTATCAGAATTGATCATAATATTATCTTTATATACTGTCTGTCTGTATTTAGATGTTAAGTATCATAATTATTTTTAGTATTGAAGTAGTTATTATGCATCTGCGTACGTCCTATTAATATAAAGTACTTTAAATGTGGAATTAGGAACGGTAGTCGCTATTATTACTTATAAATTGTTATACATTACAGTACGTATCGTTACATTTGTAACGTCTCTTGTACAGTAATTCCGTCATTAGGCAAATACATTAGTTAATTTCCACTGAAAATTAAAATTGCTAGACTTTCTTGGACTCAATTTTCGTTTCGGTACGTACTGTTGCGAGTCAGNCGCAAAGTTGCTAGGGACGCTGCTAACTGACATGAGAATATGGATTAATTTTGACATCGCAAGTTGACCATAGCAACTCCTGCGATATCGCATCTTTGCGGCAAAGATGAGAATATGGCCCCAGCACTTTAGTACATTGTCAAGGCATTGTGTATATTCAGGAGACGTTAACTAGGTATATAATATTATAATCTTGATTCGTGGAAATCAAAAAAGACTCCTTTAACCAACTCACTCAAAAGACGAGCTAAAAAACTTATAAAAACATGGTCATTTGTCATTGGTGTGGCTAATATAGCCAGCCTGTCGTCTATTAGTAGTATAATGTAATGGTTCCAGCTTACTTGTGCATTTAGCAGTTTAGTATTATCAGTGGTAATTATAGTACATATTCTAGTGTTTAGGCGAATATTGAATTTGATATTACGCAATGCAGTTGCATTTACTTCTCATATTGTAGTAATAACCTCTAATTATCTTTAATATAGTAATCTGTAGTATTTAAGTACATTTTCATTCTTTTTTAGTCAATAACTCCTATATTATGCTACTTGTATGTGTATAAGGAATTATTCATAGACTTAAATATCTGCTACTGCTTGTGCTGTATCACAAACAGATATTTGTATCCATGAAAAGAGATCTATTTCGTTCCTAGTTCGCAAAATTGAGTGTATGTCCAGGTAAAGCATATAGAGCAATGTATATGTATGAAAGGATCGAATTTTTTACTCTTGTCTCTCTGGTTGTGTAATGAAATTTAGGTACGTAGGTAGAGGTTAGTAGCTATATGTACGTATGTAAGTATGAGTATGTACCTAGTACAAATAAATTCCTAGCCTCCAGAAAGGGTTCCCCTACTATATTAACTATATAGACTTATTTAAATTAAAATAATTTATCAAACTATAGAGCTAGTGTGCTGTACTTTGCAGTTGTAAGTCATTTTCTAGCAAGGAGGGAGTTGATACTACACGTCCGAAGACTTGGAATTGCTTTTGGAAAGTCGCTTCTCGTCTTTCTTGTCTTCTTGGAAATATTCATCCTAGAAAATTTCATAAATAAAATTAGCCCTTTCATTTTCTCCACTAAAAACTTTTGTATAATATGAATATAAATAGTAATTTTGTGTAGCCCACCGAGAGAAAATGCTCGACTAGTCCAGTACGACTATGTAGTCTAACAATTCCAGTCCGATTGAGCATTATAGCTTAGTTGAACAAAAACAGCAAAAAGAATCTTTTCCATGCACATTACTTTCTATGCTACCAATACACTTGGTCAAATACATCAAAGAAAATAGGGAAGGTCAAATATAACGCAATTATAAACGTAATAATATCCAATCAATTTATGAATCAAAAAGAACAGGGTAGTAAATTGCATTTGAATGCTATTTGTTGAATAGTCCAATTAAAGAAACAAACGGTTCAAATTAAAATCTTACGCTGGATAGGTAATTGGACTGAACCAAACCATAAAACTCTTCTTGACGGTTGTTGTTAGCCAACAGGACTAGACGAGCATTATGATTACGTCGTTCGCTCAGAGGACAAAATAGTTATTTAGGGTGCTGAATAACCTTTACTCTATCTAATTCATCTAAAGATTCCAAACGAGCTATGGGGGCCTCAGGTAAATCCCACGAATCTGGTTCACTACCTTTAGAATCCTCTCTGCTGTTATCTGTCCAACCCTAAAACACAAGAAAAGATAAGAAAATTAAAATACCTGCATTGCTTACGGGAGATGAGACGATTAGTGCAATGAAGAAAGGTTTACTCTGTTTAATTCTGATGGTTGCGATGTTGATCTAGTAGGAAGGTTCATACTGTCAAAAGGGGGGGACTTGGAGGGATCATCTGCTTGGTCCTGGGCTTGTGATGTCGCTGCAGTTTTTGACGCATCAGTTGGGCCACCTTTTGTATGTATTCCCGATGAAGATGAAGGTTTGTCATTTTCAGGGGGAGCACTCGGAGCCCGATGTATTGATGGACGACTAGCAGAAAGAGGAGCTTCTCTTTCCGTCGGGGTTTGATCAATATAAGTTGGCTTCCCCTCTAACTGCATCATCCCTAACTTAATAAAGGAACAAACAGAAAATATATAGTCCTTTAATTAACCAGCAACCACGCCCTTGTTGATAAATTATTGAGCTATACGACTGTATAATGAAAATGACCCACTTATCAATAAAGATAAATCAATATTAATTAACTAACTGCATTGTATTGTGCATATGATAACAGTAACAGAGTATGATATTTGAGGTAGTATGTACAAAGCGTACCGAAACAGTTGACTTTTGGTGCGTTTGCTGCAACATTGTAAGAATTGTGTGTACTTCAGTGCCCAGCCTTCTCTCCAATTCCACCATTTGTCTGCAATTCAAGGTATTTTGCATTAATTTGAGAAAATATCCGCTCCAAGAAAGTCTTTGCATGATTTTTCTCGGTAGTGAAAGCGGAAAGTACCTGCTGAGTTGATCTATTCTGGTGTGCAAGGAGGCCGTATGACCATCAGAGTCGGAGGTCACCTCTTGGTAGGAATGTGGTGTTGAGCGTCTTTGAGTTCGTCTTCTCTCAGCGTCCGGAATGACGCCACTAGTTCCCCCCTCCCCTTTCTCCGTTTTATCTGCAAAGTCAAGATGGAGAGGTGTGACATCCATGCCCGCCATTTCCGTAGAGAGCTCGATGGTACCAGGTTGATGAGTGCAGCCTCCGATGACATCTGTGTTCCCTCTTGCCGCTTCTTCTTCAGTGCTAAAATTACAGATAAGCCTTCTTCTCAGTATTCATCAGAATTTATCACTATGGACTTACAAGAGAATGACAAGTGAGCGCAACGCTTGATCTTGAGTTTGAGTTTGAGACCTGTCATCGGTAGATTTTTCTTCTGGCTTTTGTCTTCGTTTTCTTCGTATTCTGGGTGGACGGTACGCTTTTTTGCGAACATCGGACTCTCTGTCCACGGAACTGGAGCGGGAGGCTGTAAATTGTGACTTTATTCGAGAACATCGAGGATCAACCCCAGATAATTCATCCTAAGTTCAAACACAATGACGTCAATCAACTTCATACATCAATGCTCATCCTTATGAACGTAATTTAAAGGTGAAACAGAATGAACTTTACTGAACTAATGTCAACTTACATCACGCAAATTGAATGTGATTTCTAAGTTGGTCGAGAAGGAATCCGCAAATTCAGGATACATATCCAGCACATCTAGCAAATCATCGCGTACAATTTTATGAAGATCACAGTAGGTTAAGGCACGGACGTTGCACGAAGACTTGCCTATCGTAGGGTGGATACAAGGATTTTCTCCAAATATGTCATCTTTGCCTGTAAATCACATTTCTCTTACGTAAAAGTGACCTTTTTCGGGTGGAAATATCGAGTGACAGGTTAAAGCAGACTTACTGAGTATTGCCATTACAATATCTTCTTTAAGGATTTCTATTGATCCTCTTGAGATAAAATAGACAGCTGTTAACACATCTCCACGGTGGACGAGAGTATCCCCTGGGGGCGCATGAGTTGTTTTGAATTTCATCGATAAAGCTCTGAAAGGATTTGTAAGAGCCGTTGTGGTTAAATTGCATTTGCTTTAGTATGGTCCAGTTGGGCACTTCAACAAAATCCTTGATGCAAAAGTTACATAATGTAAATAGGGAATTACCGAAGGCATCCTTGCGAAGCACCATCAAAAGCAGGGCAACTATTGAGCAAATTGCGATTCAAATGAAGGCATATATCCGCTTGGAGGCATTCGGGAAATCCTTTTAGTACGCTGTTCATATCAATTCCGTTGGTGTAGGTCCAGGCATGCTGAAAATATACAAGTGCCAAACATTTTATACATTTTAATCCTTTAACTGTTAACTGAAATCTGTCTGTGACACTACTTGTTACCACAAAATTATTAGTTTCTTAATTCCACGAATTTCAATGATATTCGCCTGGAACTGTTTTAACCGAAATTAATTCATGGTGAAAATAGGTACACATCGTTAGCGGAATTATTGGAAATGGAAAAGGCAAACTACTTCTTTCCGACTGTCAGTCAAGTCCAAGTCTCAGTTGGTACAAACGAATGAAGCCTTCTTACTTACTAATTTTGCAATGGAAAATGGAATATAGAACCACTACTGGATACAGCCTACTATTACAAGCGTATTATCTGTCCATTTCTAATCATCAATGCCTTCTAAGTTGGTAGAAAGGGATCCTTTGTTATCACATCTCCTTTTAATTGCTTCCCACGAAACGTTAATGTTAAATTAATTGTGTGACAATACTAAGAATACCAGCCATAGATGCTCAAAATTATGTTCAAACACTAATGAGTACCCTTTAAGTCATTATTCTTGTAATTACGGGGAAACTTGAGCATAGATGAAAATTACAAAGTAGAGCAATACAAAGGTTCTTTCTACGTACAGGGTTGAGTTGAGTAAATGTCAATTTTCACTATATGAATTTTTCTCTTTTCGTTCCTAGAAAACGTAAAATATATTTTTATCATACGAAGCTTTCACAACTTTCGACAATGTTAAAGTGAAGTTATTCTCATTATGATGAAAATTATGAAAATATTGTGCCATTTTAGGCGTGAAGAGAGAAATCTGAAT